>JABUQX010049888.1:0-24367 GCA_015478945.1 Trachelipus rathkii
CCAAAGAGCGGGGTTCCGGAGCCCCTCCCCGGAGGGTATTAGTCCTACCCAGTAGTTCCCGGAAGGCCGAGAGACCACCGACTTTCCTGCCATCGGTGCGGTATAGACTTGGGTAAAATTAGGTAACAAAAAAAAAAAAAAAAAGCACAATTATAGTAAAGTCTATTTATTTAAACGAGAAACCAATTAAAAGGCTCTCTAAAAGGCCTTCTAATCATATTACTGATATAATTATTAACAATTATTTTTTTATTATTATTATTATTTATTACATTTTCTTATGTGAAATTTTACCAGGATTACCAAAAATGTATTCCTTTCGCTTGTAGCTATTGTAGTTTTTGAGTATAATTTTTTATTTATTTTTTTATTTTTTTTTATATTTTTTTTTTTTTTACATTTCCAGGGCAAAACTTTGGACCAGCATTCCAGCAATGTAATTCCGTTCTTACTGTAGCCATTAAATAGTTTTTAAGAATCCATTTGACCGGCTATAACAGACGTCTGACCAGTATTATATATATATAATATTACTATTAATATATAATTTATATATATATATATATATATATATAGGCTATATAGTATATATATATAATATACGGAATAAAGAAGAAGCAGTAAGACAGAAATAGACATAATATAAGTCTGAAAAGAAAGCCCCAAAGCCTTAATCCATAAGCCATGTACCCTTCAGATAACCTATAACATTATAATTATATATATTAAGTAGAGTAACTATATAATATATGCCCGTCCCCTCTAAATATGTATGTTTTTTATAAATTGTGAATGTTATAAATATATAATATATATATATAATATTATATATAAAATAATATATATATATATATTATATATATATCTATATATATATATTATATATAAATAGTACTATCTATATTATACAATATAATATATAATATATATATATTTACATCACTCTTTTACTTCTTCTACTCGCTTCAATATCAATTCGTTAGATTATAGGACTATTATAATATAAATTTGATATTATAATCTATCTACTTTTTTCTTTATCTTTTGGTCATCCACACAGTACCGGTATATCGGTAGTCCCAACATATATATTATACTATATAGTATATATATACTAATTATATATATAATATATTATATATAGTACTATAATATACTATATAATAATTATATATATATATATGTATTATAGGTATATAATATATTATATATTATATATATATATCATATATATTATATGAATATAGTATCTTGCTATGATACTATCACATTATTACTGACTTGAGTTCACTAAAGTTTATTATACTATATTAATAATATATATAAATACCGTATATATATAACTCGTCATATTATCATTATTCTCTATTCCAATAAATAAATATATAATGATAACTATTATAATAATATAATATATATATATTATTCGATGACTGCCGTATGAAAAGAATGTTATATAACATAAAAAAAAACACTCAGATAGGTGGATAAGATATGGATAATATGATAGATAAAAGAGAAGCATCTAGTGCAGAGATTAAAAAGAAGGCTGAAATCTTCATTAAGACTATTATCAGAATAGTTCTAGACGAGATCTTTTGTTTTTAGAGAAAGAAGGGATTCGCTTCCTGATGACTAAGCCAAATTTTAGTGGATTTAGATATCAGCGAATCCAAAATTTACCAACAAACTCAGTATAAACATCCAAGAACTATGTAAAAATTTTCTAATAATACAAAATATAAGAATATTGAAAATCAAATTTTATATTAAGGTGGGAATTTTAATTTTATTTTCACGAATCAAGAAGAGGAGCAACCATTAATTTTCTTTAGCCTAAGCCTATGTCTCTTGTTAAATATTTATTATTCAACTAGCAAAATTATGAGAAGTGGGCGTTTCTCTATGATATATATTCAAATTTTCTGGTATGCAGAATATCTTGCATAAACACTTACCTACGCAACATTAGTTCTTATTCTAATATGAAATTATGTTAAATATGAAATCTTGATTGAAGATGTCGAGGACTGGTCTGTATATATAATGGATAAATGTATATTATTTATTTATGATCAAACTTATGTAGGAGGCTCTGAGCTATTTATATGCAAGTATTGTACACTAATATGAGTATTATTTATACTGCAGGAATGAGCTGATCTTGAGGTAGACTTGAGAGGAATCACCTACTTACTTGAGATATAATTTTAACTACTTTCCACTATTGAAACAAATCGTTAATAGTGAGTACAATCATACACATTTCGGGTGCGATATGACACCACCTATATCTGACACGTATATCCTATTATGGTGCGTCATCGGTGTTTAAGCAGTAAATATATAATATAGATATACTTATATATATATATATAATATATATATATTGTTTGCAGTTAATTAATATTATATTATTAATAATATATACATTAACTTATAAATATAGCCTTTTTTCCCAAAGTCATTCCCCCACTATATATACTACTATTATACCTAGCAATATATAGTAGTTTAGTCTGAACAGGTATATACAGTATGAATACAATTTATTAAATATATTTCAATTCTATTATATTATATAAAAAATATAATAAATAATAAACTATAAATACTTATATAACTATATATATATATATATATATAAGATTATTATTTTCTATTTAATATAATTAAATATTAATATTCATTTACAATTTTACATCCATTCATCAAAAGAAATTAAGTAGGTCTGGGGGCGGTAAAACCGCGATTGTTAAATCAGCTCACAAAATACAATACAAAAAAGTTCGCGTTAATCGTTACTCCCTTACCGAAAAAATTGTTCGTATTGTTATGTGCGGTTTTCTTTTAAAGGGAAAGTAACGAAGTGCCGTTACTTTCTTTTTGAGCGAAAAAATAATTTCATAATTTTTTAAAACATTCAACATGTTAGCAAAAGTGACATCTACAAATACTAAAAAACAGAGCGGTCAAAAAGGGGATAAATAAATTAGGCCACACGTAAAGCTTATTCATCGCCTACTTTTTTGCCTTTTGAGCGTATCAAAACTCATAGTAACTAATTAATTACTGGGTATCTTAGTGTTAATAGTATATTTGTTTTGTGAGATGAGAAATCCTAATTTCAATATGTCATCAATCATATCAAATATACATCATTGGTAGATAAATTGCCTCATACTCGCACATAATGGTTAACGCTAGCGGTTTTAAAATTAATACAAACTACAAAAAGTAATGTAAGTGAACGCACGCCCTATATGATATGTATAAAACAAGAATTTTTTGCACCAGCGATTCTTTTGACTGCATATCTCCACGCCTCCTATGCTTAATTTGTTCGCTTTATTTTAAGAACACACCAAAAAGTTTTCATTTCTAGTAAAAAACTTATATATCACTAGCTAAACTACGAGATCATTATTCATTTTATTCGAATATATATTTCTTATCACGGAACACAGTTATAGTTATATACTGTAACCATAGATACATATGTATAAACTCAGACACTTGTTCCAGCTGCTTACAATCTAATCAAAAAGTTCATAAAAATGGAAAAATTAAATTTAACTACTTGGATAACTCCCAGTACAGTCATGACTTGCTTTCCCAACTCTGGCTCACACACTAATTGCTATTTACACACACAAATTACTCTTACCATTCGTTGTTATTAAGGAAAACACAAAACTTACTCACAAAACAACGATCTCTTCTTACTCTACCTTAAAAAAGCGTTAAGTCCTAAAACGAAACTGTTAGATATGCCATCAATCAGCCGAAAATTCTAAGGATAGGATTTAATTTTTTTTTGACTCATTGTTCTCAGATTTTCTCGACACTCATTTTTAAATAGGAAGTCTAGAATATGAATGACATCATTTACCAAATTATAAAAGGCAGAAACCGCATATTAATTGTTTAGTTTAGACCACTCTACACCCTCATACATGCTTATTCTCGTTTGTGTTTTATCGCTAATTTGCCGGGCCGCTACATGACCTTCTGCCATCATTTCCTAAACCTTCAGGCCTGCCACCCCACCCTCTAATTCTTTCATAACCATCCATCATACAGCTGGAATAACAAAAAGAATGCGCACAATTCCGCTGCTCACCTCCGGCATGTTAATATTAAAACCAATGCAGCTTTCAACTTCATTTTATGCTCTTACGACCAGGGTTTGGACGCTTCACTGGTCGTCAATCATACTTTTGATTCCCATTCAGAAGCTTAGCCACCCAACACCCATATATCAAGTAACACTTGCCATAGGAGCCTTCCCTATTCATCAATCCGATATGCGTCGCTGTTTTTGCAAATCCAAAAAAAGCTAAATACAGATTATTCTTCTTCTCGCTCAATTTCTCTCAATCTTTTGTTTCCATGTAAAGATTTGGATCACACATCCCTCACCACTTCTTAACGCACGCTTTGTTCTTACACAATCAGTCTCGTTCAATGGCTCCTCGACGGCATTCCTTTCGAATAACACAAAATGCGCAGTAAAATATCTCCCTACGTACACTTATAAACAAATTCTTTAATAATTCCTACATTTACCCATTATGCCCCTTGGCCCTTATATAATGGTATTAATTAAAGTTCTCCTCCACATCCCTTGAACTATAAGGCCCCTTCATAACGCTTGTTACACAACATTCGAAATCCAATAGCTCCACCTTCTCCGCCCGTCATTGCTGATCATAATCGGTAATTTCATCTCTAACGCTGCATGTGTGTTGCAGATTATCTTATACATTTGCATAGTTTCTTCTTAACAACTTTATTACGGCTCGCTCGCTTAATACACTCCTAGTTTCTCTCTCATTCATTTAGGGAGCTATACTACGTACAAAAACTCCTACAACAACACAGTATGACATTGTGTGTATGTATAGGAGCCTATGTTCGAGCTACATTTAATTATTTTTTTTGTACACAAGTGGTCCTCACTATCAACGCTTTATCATGAAAGCTCTAAGAGTGTCTTTAATACTGCCACTAACAAGCAAATTGCTTTAGCAGATCTTCGAATGTAGTTGTCAAGCCTCTCAGCACATACTCTTGTGTATCACCACAGGATCGATCGAATAATTTTTCCACAACTCTCATTTTAACAGGCAAAGTCAAACAACAGTGACCACACTTACAATCACACTTATTTCTCTATAGCAGAGTGCGTCTCTTATTCCTTATTTATCGTTTATATTAATTCACCCTCGATACTGAGGTATTGGATTTATAATAATACTATATTCCCAATCTCACACTTTTTATAATTTTCGTCTAAATAGAGACCTTTTAATAGATAAATTGGATAAAGAATGTATTAGGGTAATATTATGAGTAAAGTATCATACATAGATATATGAGATGTATGTTTTTGGTAATTATATATCTATATATTCCTTGTACTATTAATGTTTTATTATAGAGTAATGTAAGGTGGCCATGCAATAATTAGGAATGTATTATTCATACATTACTATATACAAAATTACAAAGTTAGCTGGTAATTACTACTCACAAATAGCGGTCTTTGGAAATATGAAAGTATAGTATCGTACATAAAGTAATATATCAACATTAATAATTAATATACTTAAAAGCATAACAAATAGTCTTAATAGTGATAATTAGTTTGATCTTGTTTTTGAATCTAATATTGAGCTTAAAAGAAAGGTCCACTGTGCTAAGATTAAAATAATCAATGATTAATGACATTGAGAGGTTATCTAAAATATAGATTTAAAACCTTTATCTAATATTAAGATACATATGAAGTTATTTAAACATCTATAGTGTACTATTTCCTATGCAGTTATAAACTATATATACTACAGAAAGGAATATAACGACGGGAAACATTTGACAAAACTAGTAAGGGTAATGATAAAAAGACCATAACTCATATAGGGTATTGTTAAAATACATTATTCTTAATTACGTCGAGGACCCCGAGGGGTGATCCTTTTGCGTAAAATGATTTGGGGCGGGTGGTAACCCACATCAAATTCAAGACAGTCGAACTATAATGTAAAGGAGCTAAAATGTAAGGGCCGGAGGAAAAAATAAGACTTGAAGCTATTCCCCACCGTGGTGCGGTACCAGGCGGCAACTTTGTCTGATACACTGGTAGGAGGCATCGAGGCCGGTAAGGAGAGATGGCTAAGAAAATGGTCATGCAAAAAAAATTTCACGCGTACTAACACTCGTTTTTAGAGGGATATTAATCCCCAGAAACTATAATTTTCCTAATTCATTTTATAATTGAATGTAACTTCACTGTATGTTGGTTGAAACTGATATATCGAGTGTTGGATAATGCCGGCTGTGATAGTAAGTTCTATAACCCACCCCTGCCTGTTACACAACGTGATACTCACTTCGGAAGGACAACATTAGAATGTCATCCGGTAACTTTCCAAGATTCGTTCTGTGACTTGAATATAACCACATATTTCTCCATAAAATCATTTGCTACACCTCACAATATCAATGGGCTACCGCTCTGCTACGTGCTTCTCCTAACGAGAACCCAGAATCTTTTCCATTGCTTTTTAACTTGATTACCTTAACACTTCTCACGAGACTAGTTATCATCTTCCCATCCATAACACAGTACTGGCAGGGTCTCGCGTATTTAGGGGATTGTCAAATGTACACAAGGCACTGATTGTTTTTTTTTTTATCTAATTATATACTCTCTCTCAGACCTCACTACTTTTTTAAATTAAAAGCCACTGAGAAACATCCAACACGAAAAATGCTGGGCGGGAGGAGTGGCGGCCTCTTCAAAGTAGGGGGGCAATGGACACATGTAATAAACAATTACAAGGTTAACACTATGAATTACGCGAGACCCATATGGCGTGACCCACAAGTCTAAACGATTCTTTTTTCTATATTTGTCCATCTTTATTATTTACCGAATACAAACTCTTTACACAGGCTGAGATGCGGAGAGACTGAGACGAGAACTGAGGAATGGTTAAAATATTAATCATAATGAGAAACAGAAAAGACATTTACAAAATTAAGTAGTTTCATGGGCAACACCTAAAAGATATCTAGGGTAAAACTTGGGCGAAGAGAATGAATCACTACAGGACACAGTTGTATTTAGCATTTGAAGAAAAGAAAGGAGTGATCACACATAACATATATGAAAATACCAGTACGTCTGATTATAAACTTAATTAGGACTAACATTTCAAATTATATTTCTTATAAGAAACAAAAAAAACCAGGTATTGTTCCATAAATTAACATGCAGATGAGGTATACACTATATCTCAAATTTTTGAGCAATCTATTTTACCCTCTATGAAGGGTATTTACGCGACGCAGGTGGAGGGGGCTGACGAGGCTAAACTGAGAGGGTTAGACTTTTGTACAACATTTCGCATCCATGGCCCAATCAGATTCCCCGCACTCATTCAGAAATTTTCCATTATGGTCATTGTATCACCTATATTTGATAGATTATGTATAGACAAGTGAGTTAGCGTTCACAAACGTAAACGACTACTAGGCAGGAACATCGAACGGGAGAAGATTGTTGAGCAAGGTGAGAAAGACAGTTCTGTATGACTTTAGGATATAGTTTTAAGAAACTACTAAGCTCTATTCCAATAGGTACACTGCGGGTGGATGACCGACAAATCTGCAGTGTGAAATCCGCCACCAGGATGCTTGAGATACAAGTATTCACGCACTTCGCCAAACCAAGGGCGATATTTAACCGCCCTTTTATATAAACCGGGAGTTAGTCTAAATTTTGTGCGTAAAGAGGCCTCAGAGAGAATTAAAGCAAATTCCATTTATCAATTTAAGAATTATTATTAAGTCGATAGCGTATTAGAACAGCAACTTACGTTACTCCAGTTTATCTTTGAGGGCCACCTTTAATAAGTTAACTCACGTTGTGATATGTATAGGACTTCCAATAGACTAATTTTATTTAGTTTTGTTCATCAGATCATAATGAATATAGTTAAATTCTTATAGCTTTATAGGTTCAAAGATAGGTGAGACGTTTAAAGTAATATATATAACGCGTCGGAAATAGAAAATAGGAAAGTTTAGGAGGTGTTATTTATTGAAGAGGGGAGGATGTAATAAAGAAAGTATTGAGGTTTTTACAATAAGAAGTATATTAGCATTTCAATATAGTTGTGAGGTGGTAACTCACACACGGCGGGAAAGTCCTAATTCAGGTGATAGCTAAAGAAATTAAGAATTACAGAAAATAGTCTGAAGACGTAAGTATAGGCAATCATCCCTATAGAATATAATTAGGTTGCATAAAAAGAGTGAGGCATTAAAGTTTGAAATAAATGAGTGGAAGTAATGGAGAGTTGAGCTAAATACGTGCCGGTCAATAGATAAGTAGATGAAGACAGATGAGTCATGAAAAGTATCAATAAGCTGAGAGATTGTTGTATAGATAAAGTAAGTAAATATAAAGTTGGAGTAATAATAACATAAGATAACTCTGAGGAATAACCCACTAACTTTACCCACAGGTAAAGGAGCGAAGAAGTCGACTTATGCTGACATCACGAGTGTGCTGATAATGGAAGCGATCCAAGATAGAAAAACTTGACCGAGAAGGTAGTATAAGAACAAAAGGAGAACGGAAGGTAAAACTTCACAAAGGAAGTGTAGATGTTAAGAGTATGCATCAGATCCATTCCGAGATCAAATATAAGCCTTTGATTATGTGTACGAGCGGCCATGAGCCGCAAGACTCCCCATAGTCCCTAAAAGTAGCAAGTAAGACCTATATTAATTCCAGTATAGCATAGGATAGAGTATGTCACCAAACCAGTTGGACCCTCGAGCGTGCCGAAACCCATTACCTGATGATCTGAATAAGAAGAGGAATTTAGTAACTCGCAGATGATGCCAGAGAAATGAACAAGAGTTTAAGCAAAGAGTTATTAAAGACTGTAGGATAGAGATAGCAAGTGAGAGCTAATAAGACCGAGTTAATAATAGTTGTTGGTTAGGATCAGAGCGGCTTGCCCTTTTAATTATCGCGGATATCTGGACTGGACATATTGCGCGCTTCACCCAGCACTTGAGTAAGTGATACTAGTAATTAAGGCATAGAGAGTAGAGTTGAACGAAGACAGGGGCCCAGTCTCGCCAGCACACTTCTCTCGTTCTCCAAATACTAGCGGGAGTGAATATATGCGGATGTGCTCGGCCACTATCCTTCTTTGTACACTTCCCATTTGATCTCAGATATTCTCCATTTGGCACCCATTGCATTTTTTTTTTTGCGTTTATCAACGAGAAGATGGCATAGGCAACATCTATGAGAGGAAGACGAAGTCAGGAGGTAAGATTTGCCCGGGAATCGTCCTCAGGGTAGATTTTTAGAAATGAAAAAAGGAGGCCGAAGAGATTAGCGCTTTTCAGTAGGAGCAGAGTTAGCTATCAGAACCGTCGAGAGCGGAATAAGTGTAGGAAGAGGGCAGATCTTGACAAAAGTTATTGAGAGATCGTACTTTAGGCAAGAAAGCCAGAAATTGAAATTTATCAGTAGGAAAATAGGAGAGGCCAAGTTAGGTGTTGTCGGCCTTTCTTTAATGGAAAATTAGAATATAAAATATGAGAGTATGTAATTTCTCTTTTAAAGCGGGCGCTTAGCCTGTCGTAATAGTAGCTCTGGCAACTGATTCGCGAGCTAGAATTTGAAGAAATAAGTACAGAGTGATGAGGGAAAGCACGAAAGAGTATATATTATCCAAGACACTAAGGGTATAGGCAATTGTTCCTCTCCATCCTAATCGCGACAGTGATAAGCACTCAGTGCACTATTCGAAAGACAAATGGATTTTGTTTCTTGTTGTGCACGAAAGTAAGAAATTGTAGTTGAAGATAGAGTAAAATGGAAACCCCCTCATACCCTCGACGATTACTGCCACCAGCTTTTCAGCGGTGACCGAAGGCGTCCTCGCGGAAGTGCCAAGTGTCATTGATTCAGCTCCACAAGCATGAAATTGCAAAAAGATAACGATGTGCATACGCGCACGCCGCAATTTAGGTCCCGAAAAAAGTCTGTGGCACAAGAAATACGTTTAAAGGCATCGGATTGGACAAGCTGCTGGAGCAAAATAGTTTTAAAATTAATAAGCTACCTAATTGTGATCAGAGTTACAGATAGGAGGAAAATGGTGTTTATATCGAGAATACGGAAGTTAGTGGCTGAAACATAAATCAACGTGTATCAAGAATTTGGTTGAGGACGATCTTGGTATGTGTGTAGGTTCTTTCTTTAATTAACTGTTCCAGTCCTCATACTGTTTAGGTGGGTGGATTTTACCGAATCATTCAGTATTATCAACAACGATCTGGACCAACTAATTAAAGAACCTATGCATATTCAGGCATCGTCGCACAAACCAATTCGTTGAACACTCTTAAGAAGCCATTATGGGTTACCTACTTAAATACCGCTTCTCTCCTATAAATATACGTACCCTGTTGCCGGCGTCGGGCTCATCGGGGTTAATAAATCTGACGCACAACCTTAAGTTTCTTAAAATTTTAATACTTTCTCCTCCAACAGACTCAATCACTCTCGAAGCACCCTCATGCAGTTTTGTGGTCGTTCTGGGTTATAACTATAATCCTAATTTGATCGGGCTGCCTGGGGGGCATTGGGCCGTTGCTTTCTCAACGCTAAGCTATATATTGATGACTGCTTTGAAACGTAACTGAAGAACGTCTTTTGAGCCGAAAATAAATGTAATGTCTTTCAAGGCTTTTTGCGAAAAAGTGGCGATGCCCTTGTATATTTCGATACAACTCATTCAAATTTAGATGCAAGAACAAAGGTCTCAATTCTCTCTTCTTTCGGACTCTCAACACTTCATTTCTTCTCACCATAATACATAATTCCATAGGATACAAGAGTGGCGCACACTATATATTGTTGCGCGGTGGCCAATATCAGGCTAGAAGACAAGTGCTTAAGCCGGAGAAATTTTGTTATGTGCGCAATTAAATTCCTTTACCGAATTCTCGCTAATGCACTCTCTGATAATTTTCATTCAGTAGAAATGCGTTGCAAGAGCGAGGGAACAACTACAATACCTGACCGAGCATGAAGGGAACTTTCCACAATATAATACGAAAGTGCGCTGTAACCAAAACTTGAGAATGCCAACTTACTCGAATCAAACAGATTTCATATGAGTGAGCTACTGATTATTTGTCTCGCAAAACAATGCTCGTAACAACTTGCTAGTGAACCATAATTTATATATATCATAAACTATACTCCTACCTCATGCATAATTGAACTCCTGGAATCGGGTGTCTGTTCTAGATAAGAACAAATTCTCTTCTCCCGAAACTGGAAAATGGGAAAAATCTTGTTCGCGCCTTTCCTACTTCACTTTCGCTCTAACCTCAATTTAATTATTCCCTCCTGGATTGAGGATCATCAAGATAAATTTTTTCATCTCCTATACTTATAAAAACCCTAATATACAATTCCTTCTCAGCTCAATTTGATTGTTTGTACTAAAATCTTAGTGCGCTGAATGTAGTTGCTTGCATCGAACTGAAAGCAGTTATAAAATGATTTTTAAATAATGCGAAGTAAAGATCACAAGTTTTAAGACGCGTCTTATACTGAAAGTCATATCTACATTTGCCTGTATATCGCGTGGATAATGATTGCTGGTGGTCGGCAACAAACGGATGGGGCATTCATCCCTCCGCCTCGCACTAGCATTTTGAGGAGGTGAGATAACACTATAACCCACTATAGTCATGTACCCGCGAGAGCGACCGTCGTTCACATCTCTAATAAACTCTTTTCTTATTTCTTTTCAAATATTCTAACTCTACGCAACACTTTTTCCTCAGTAGTAGGAAGCGCGTGCGCCTAGATATAATAGAATTAGTCTCATCACCTACTTGTGCGAAGAAAAGTGAGATAAACTTGTTTTCTATGCGCTCATTCAGAACTCAATTCGAACTATAGTCTTTTAAATATTATGGTGTATATGCTATCTAAGGAGAGTACTAAGAACTACCTTCTTTCAAACCTGTTCGAAATTGTATCCATGTTCATTGTACAACACTCTCAAATAATAAGCAGAAACCCTTTGTTAAGATATTTCAATCCTCTCATCTCCCCTTTCTTACATGCGGGATGTGTGGCAGTACGTGGAATCTACATTTGGCATGTGTCTATTTACGGCGCTCTCACTTGTAGTGTCTTATACTTAGAGGTCAGTGATACTACTTTATCACCTATTTAAAGCCAGTATTATTTTTATTTAAGATGTACATAATCAAACTACGCGGAGACTTGCGTGGTGGCGAGCTTGACCCATATCCAATATGGAAAGGAATAAAACCAAGGCGTCACTCCTATGAACTCCTCCTAGTATGGGTTTTCCATTCCTTTCATCCTAGCTTACTTTTGTCGTAGCTTTCGTAATTCAAACGGCTCGAATCATCGGCTAGCCTATGTTTGATCGCTGATAGAGGCAGCACGTGTGTAATGTAATAAACTACCACATAACGCACACACTATCAAGCTTTTTCACTGACCTAGCCCAAACCCTGTGATGTTAAGAAGCAGACATTTATATTTTTTTTTTTTCATTTTCAACCACTGGTACCTTACTTACATTGTTCCTCTTCATTAGCTCACTCAAAAACAAATACAAAATTGTCTTTATAGTCGATAACATCCCCATACCTGCTGTCGAAATTGTGTAACAGGAATGAAATTTATTCTCATGTACGCATAATGTTCGCAGGTTCTGTCGAGTGTGATAGCTGCAGGTATCCGAGTCTTCATCTCGTGATCGACTGATAGTCGCGCTTTTGCCAACCGGCGGACACTTTGGTTAATGCATTTATCTATCCGCGACAGAGATATGATCGATGAGTCGATGTATGAGAAGCGGATCGAGTTGTGCCGCGCCTCTGCTCAGGGCTGATTTGGTGACGTGCAGGGTGGTGGCGATTAGCCGGGACGTACCAACAGCCGACGGCAGATCGTGGCCACATAACGCGACATCTCCGTCGACCGCAGCTAGTAAGGTACTGCGGCGTAGTGCGTGATTAGAGATGTTGTGTTGTGAGTCAGACAGGACCGATTCGTGACTGCAGCGCTGAAGAAATGAATTGATAGTTGTTCGCCTTGTAATGGCTTGTCTCGTGTTAAGAATGTGTTACTACAGACAACAACATCTGGTCTTCCGTACCGATAGTGTCGATACTGGTTAGGCTGTTGGGCAGTAGTCACGACGCTGTCTAGGACTAGCGTGTGTGTGCCGAATTAGTGTGTGCTCTATGAACAGCCAGCCGGAGTGGCATAAGAGAGTGCGATGGTACTGATATAGATGAGGTTGGTGTCATCTGGTCCTGCGAGAGATAGCAACGCTGAAGCGATGGGTGAGTTCGCTTGGTGCAGACGTTTTATGCCTGAGATCCTGTAAGGGGAGTGTTGAGAGTCTATAGGAGGTCATATGATGGTGGAACTGTCGGGTATTGAGCTCTGGAATGGAGTCGTGGATTGGAGGTATGCGCTCTGACTTCATATGTGGAGTTAATGAATGTGAATGGGCCGGGGTCCCACTATCATTACGTAAGCGAGAGTATAAGGGTAACCCACGCCCCAACCTCACCACATCCACCTCAACCCCAGGATAGTCCGGCACAAACTGCACCTGCACATCTACACTCTAGGGATTGCTCAGCGTGGGCTTGGTAAAGGATCCACTCATCAAGACGATGCCTCGATGACGTCTCAACCCATGCCATTCCTTCAACTCAGTTTCATTTCTGCTCCCCTAAAAAAAAAAAATCTTTACTTCGCTAAGAATTGCCTCATCTTCTTACGCTTTCCGATTATATAATTCTCTCTGATCTGGACTAGAATTTCGCGCAGTGGGGGTCGTAACCTCAACGCTTTTGAAATTTAATTCGTTTAAAACCCAACTTCTCTACAAATCTCCCTTCTAAGACACCTTCTAACTTCGCTATCCTCTTTCGACGGTTCCTCTCGTCTCCTCCTGTTTGACAATATAAACATTCTTTAGGCCTTAACATAAACAAAAAAATGTCTTGGAAACCTCACATCCCAACGGTTGCTAGGGCGGCCTCAAAGAAACTGAGAGTGAGTTCTGTTTAGACTGCGAGACTTTTTTTCCTCTTCTCAGTTGCTCCAGCTATACATGGGTCTCATCCGCCCTTGTATGGAGTTCTGCTCTCATATCTGGGGGGGGCTCTGGTGTTACCCGGCTTTTGGATAGGGTCGAGTCAAAGGCCAAAAGGCTTATAAACTGTCTTGTACTTTCTTGTTCACTTGACCCTCTATCTTTGCGGCACGATGTGCTTTATCACTTTTCTATAGGTACCGTAGCGGCAAGTGCTCGAGGGAAATTTCCACTCGCGTACCACCACTTTTATGACGCCCACGAAGCAGAAAGGGTGCTGTGTCGGCACATGAGTTTTGTGTTGATATTAATAACTCCAGACTCGTTCGCTGCGGTGCTTCCTTCTTTCCTGCTACCTCTGTTCTGTGGAATTCTCTTCCATCTTCTGTGTTTTCTACTCAATTTAATCTCCCTCACTTTAAAGCCTGCGTCTGTGCTCATCTGTGTAATTTGCGTTAGATGAATATTTGATTCGTTCAACACTCCTCCTTGAATGGGGCTCTGCCCGTGAGCGGCGGTGACAAATAAAAAAAAAACCTCAGTTACTCAAAAAGCTAGTTCTGTTAGTAACATGTCATGTGCAACCAGACTGATCATTCTTGGTCAAATTAAACAAAGAACTGGACTTGGACACCTTCGATTTTTGGAAGATGTACCAGAGATACTAATAGGCATTGTAGTTTCGTACTCAATGCCAAAACAAAAAAGCTTTGGAAAGAAGTATAAAATTCTTCTTACAAATCGTTCAACTTGGGATAATGGAGGCCCTAAACTTGAATCGAGCAAGGTGGACCATCATTGTGGTACACTGATGGATCGGTGATGGATGGTGGGACTGGCGCGGGACTGGTCGGACCCAACTGCAGGTGCAGTATAGCCTTGGGCGCTTTTCCCACTATCTTTCAGGCAGAGATTTACGCTATAATGGCATGTGCCAGAATAAACCTAGAAAGAGGGATGCGAGGGGCAAAAATCGCTGTGGCAACTGACAGTCAGGTGGCTATCGGGGCTCTGAGCTCCTGCATATATGACTCCAAACTGGTTTGGGAATGTCAACGTACACTACAGCAACTGGCTCAACACAACAGAGTTAATCTGATGTGGGTGCCGGGTAGGGACCGACCGGGGCGGGAATTTTGCCGAAACCGGGGCGCGGGGCCGGGCCGGGGCCGGGGGCCGGGGCCGGGCCGGGGCCGGGCCCGGGGCCGGGGCCGGGGCCGGGGCCGGGGCCGGGGCCGGGGTTAGCTAAAATTAGAAATGTAAGTCAAAAACACTGAAAGTCTTAAAACCTAGGATGAAAATTAAATATAATTTCAATTAATTAATAATTTAAATTAGAAAAAAGGAATACATTTAATTAATTCAATTAAATAAATATCTTCGATTGAAATTTTTAGAAAATAATTGATTTTTCTAGAAGAATAAGTTGTGTTATTCATATATAATATATATATATACTATATATATGTATAGCGTATATATATATCTATATATTAATATATATATATATGGTATTATATATATATATATATTATAAATATTTATATATGATATATGATATATATATATTATATAGGTATATATAATATCTATATATATAATATATATATTATAATATTATATCTTATATATAGTATATATATAACATATATATCATATATATATATATAGTATATATATATATCTATTACTATATTTACAAACTACTTTGTCGTAGTGATATAATTACTTTAGAGAGGAAGCCCTTGGATTTTTTTTTTAGTGTTGGGCTTTACTGTCACTTCATTTATTACTAAATGTACACAAATTAAAACATTGTTAAAGACAAATTTTTTTTATGAATAAAATTTTAAAAAGAACAGCTATATTTTCGTCGCCGGACACCACCCGGAGTACTCGTTGCAGGCAATGGACTGGATTTCTTCTTGATCTTCATCAGTTCAAGTGTGTGTCTTTCAGTTGGTCTGCTATTTCTTCATGGTGTTGTTGAAATATTTGAATGTTGTTCACATGATTGGCATTTTGTATAAAATCATATCTTCAACTTCACCGGATGCTTATTGTAGTTGTTACAATTATAAATAAAAGGATTCCATGATTTGCGATGGTTCGTCGTGTGATTGATATTTCTGATCATCTTTGTATTGTTGAAATTGATAGAGTGGCCGGTGTTACGCCTATGACTTGTTAAAGGTGAATTATGCTGTCCTTGTGGCAGGTCATCTGTATGTTGATTTTTTCTTGCGGTTTGCAAATCTTATGGTTTCACCTATAATATCGTTTTATTGCACAGTATTGCAGAGGATGTGATCTACAGGCTTTGGGGAGATTTTCGGCTTTTCATGTTTGGGGGGTTTGAGAATGTTTTTTAATGTGATGGTGGTTATTTGATGGAATGAGGGGTAATATTTTTTGGGTTAAAATTTTACTAAACCGAATATAATGGTAATTGAGAAATTGGTAAAAGGGAGGTGTTGCTTTTTTCGGGGGAAAGGTGCTATAGTAAAAAGGAGGTGTTGCTATTGTTAAATGCTTTTGTGATGAAAACTCAGGATAGTAAAGTGATTTGCAAGTATTGTGGTGATTTGAAAGTTCTTGTGCTAGAAGAGGGGCAGAGCATATACGAAAGGCTTCTTGTGACAGACAGAACAGAACAGCTAATTTTGTGGTTGGGGAATGATTAGATGGCCAATGTATATAGTTGGTGGGCGAATGGTTGGTTTCCTAATATATAGTAAAATTGCACAGTAATTGTTATTCTTGTGATTTAAGGTATCGAGGAAGGGGAGTAGAGTTGTTGGAAGGCATTTTTATCTTAACTGAAACTGAAAGTGAATAAGAGTTAATATAGTTTAGGACATCCTGTGGAGTTGGTGTTTGAGGGAGGAGAGACAAAAATGTCCATCACCGATATCTAATCGAGTAAACTATTGTTTAATAAATGTTGTAGGTAAATATGATAAGATTCTGGTTAGTTCCAATAATAATGTTACTGAGTATCGGGAGACAGTGGGGATTCCATACTCAAGCGCCGAAAGTTGTTTGTAATATTTGCAAAAAATGAAAGAAGCTTATGATGTAATGAGAGAGTTGGCGCTTACCGTTTCATATGATTAAATAACAGCTCTTTAATCTATCCTCATTACACACATAGCTTTTTGTTATTTTAATGGCAAATATTTACAAACTTAAACTTCGGGCTGAAGTATGGGATCCCCACTGTGCTCCCATACTCAGTAACATATATATGGAACTAACAAGAATTTTATCATATTTTACCAAACCCTTTATAAACAATAGTTTATGGGATAAGATATGTAGATGACATTTTTTGTCTCCCTCCCCTCACAACACCCACCCTAATGATGTCCTAAAACTATTTTCAACTCTATCATCCTTCAGTGTTCATTAGTATACGATAGACATGCCTTCCAACAACTCTATCCCTTGCCTCGATACCTTAATCCACATTAATAACAAAGATTTTTGCACTCTCTTTTTGTTTTTTGTTTTTTGTTTTTAAATATGAAAACCAACATTCGCACCACACTATATACATTGGATATGCTCACTCATTCGCGCCAAACACAAAAATTCGGCTGTTGCTGTCATCTGCTATTTCTCAAGTGCTTTTCGTATATGCTCTCCCCTCTTTAGTACAAGAAACTAAATACATCCCACAATACTTTCAATCACTTTGCTATCCTGAGTTCTAAAAAATGGAGGATTTTAAGCAAAGAAAAAAGAGGTACTAAGCACCTTTCCCCCAAAAATGGCAACACCTCTTTTTTACCAATTTCCTCAATTACCATTATATTCACTAAAACAAACATTACCAAAAAATATTAACCCTCATTCCATCAAGTAACATCACCTTAAAAAACATTCTCAAACCCCTAAAAACGAAAAGGAAAGCGATCTCCCCCATAAGCTGTATATATCATAAATCATCCCCTTCAACATTTGGAATAATTTAACGAAACGAGGAATATACATTGGGAAAGAAAAAAACTGGCAACATACTGATGCCCCTAGCACAAAGAAGCATTAAATTCAGGCTTTAACCAAAGTCGAATAGGCGTAACAGCCAGGCCAGCTCCATCTATCAACAAGATAAAGATGATCAGAAATATCAATCACCCGAACCATCGCAAAATCATGGAATCCTTTTGCATTTATAAAAAAATTAGTAAAAGCAACACCCCTAAATACAGCATCCCGGTGAAAGTAAGATAAGATTTTATACAAACATGAATACTGTGAACACATCAAAATATGTCAACACCCACATGAAGAAATAGCAGACCAACTGAAACACACTTGAACTGATGGAGATCAAGAAAGAAATGCAGTCCCTTAGCCTGAAGAGGTCTCGCAAGTCGGGACCCGAAAATTAGCTTTCCTTTTTATAATTTTTCATTAAAAAAAGTTTCTTTAACAATGTTTTTTAATTTGTGTAGCATTTAGTAATAAAATGAAGTGACAGTAAAGCATAACACTAAAAAAGAATCCAAGGCTTCCTCTCTTTAAAGTAATATATATCATATATATAATATAATATATATTATATATATATATATATTTATATATATATATATATATAGTATTATATTATATATATATATACTATATACTAAATATAATATAATAAATTTTATATTAATTCAATTAAATAAATAATTTTTGAAAGAGATTCGGAAAATATTTTGATTTCTTAAAGATATTTACTTTAAATAAATTAAATAACATTTTTAAAAATAATTTTAACAAATTATATTTATTCCTTTTCCGGAATTCGTTTGATACATCAAATTTTCCGAATATTTTATGTTAAAAAAATCGGAAAAATTATAATTTGGCCTCAATTTTAAATTTGAAATCAATAGTAAAATACCAAAAAAAAAAAGTTATATATTTAGGTATGTTAATATTTTGCATCAATTTATACAAGGAGTATGAATTACATATATTTTTTTATTTTTGTTTGATTTAACCCCTCTATTATTTAGTGTAAATTTACAGTTAAACCCCCCGCGTTGAGAAAACCCCGGTTTTCCTGATTTTTGGCCGGGGCCGGGGCCGGGGCCGGGGCCGGGGGGCCGGGGCCGGGGCCCCGGTCGGTTTCTAATGCCGGGGCATCAAGGTGTACCAGGCAATGAGGAGGCTGATCGCCTCACTAAGGAAGGAGCCAGAACCGCCTACTGTGGTCCGGCAACACGCTTCCTGTGGACTTTCTAAAAGCCGCACATTAAAGAATTCTCGACACAATGGGGAACTACAAAGCCCATGACCAATTACTGGACAAGCATCCCTGGTCTCAGACAAGCTAAAGATTTGATTGATCTTTCTCCAAGAAAGGCAAAAAAAGTGCTTGCTCTGAGTAGATCTGATCTTCGACTTTTGACTGGAATTTTGACTGGACATGGGCCAGTCAGATATCACCTTAAAAATGAGAAAAGTTGAATGTGATTTTTTCGCCGGATACTGGGGCCGTGATAACCAGTAGAAACGGCAGAAACACGATTCTATGGGGTAATGTGGCGAAGATTTAAGCTGGCAAAGATATTGGTATTGGCAGAGGGATGTACGCTGAAGCCTTACGATATCAAAACTGTCTCCTGGAAGATCCTGGAAATTCCTGCGAAAATCGGAATGAAACCAAGGAATTTTGATAGACAAGGGCGTGTCACAAAAGATCCAAGTGGGTCGCAGTGACAAGGGGCCTCAATAGAGACCACCACCCTAACAATCTAATCTAATCTAATGGCTTCTAATGCTATTAGCAAAGTTTAGTATAGTGCAGTATAGTAGGGCAGGTCAATTAAGGTCTTAATTTTTGTTAAGCCAGGGACATGGTTGTTGGAGGTTGTGTTTTGTTTCTGTTATATATATATATATATATATATATATATTATATGATAGTAGAAATGTATATATATATTATATATATATATTATATATATATATATACTATAATAATATATAATTATATATACTACTTTATAAATATATATATATATATATATAATATATACTATATATATATAATATATATATATATATAATATATATATATATATATATTATATATATATATATATATATATATATATATTAAAATAAATAATATTAATAGAGATATATATAATATATACATATATAGTATATATATATATATATATATATATATATATATATATATATATCTATATATATATATATATATATATATATATATATATATATATATATATTAGTGGCAAAGCATTTATTTGTAGACGGCCAGGGAAAACAATCTAGAGATTTAAAACAGTTATCGGTAGCTTTAAAAGAGATTATTGGTGGCGTGGCGCATTACGCTCCCGAGAAACAAAGCAGTTTATTAGTGTTAATTCTGCCAAAAGGGCGGACCAGTCTCCCGAAAAGCAGCGCAGTTTCGCGGAAGATTCTGCCAAAACGTCTGCCAACTTTTCTCCAAAACTGCTTTAAGTACTGCCTCGATTTTTGATTGGGTATGGCTGATATTGTTGATACCGCCATTTATCCTTTAAATCTATTCATTATGGTATTCCTCATAATTCTATTATATCCCACTCTTTTTTACTATTTTCCAGCAATGATATATCTGTCACTGTTTCTCCTCTCCACTCATAGGCTGATAACTCCAATACTTATCTTTACTTACTCCAATCTGAAAGACGACTCATTAAAAAAAATAGATGATGCTAGGAGGGTAGCCTTGACACAACAAACTTCTGATCTTTCTCGTACCTATGGCTGTGTTAGAGAAAACATGGTTGTTTCAATGCCTCAATAACTCAGCTTCTTCATCTATCTACTTGACATAATCTTAAAAACAACTATAACATCCTCCTTGAAAACACAACTCTAATCTTCTTCCGTTATTAATATTCTTGATATTTTCTTTTCTCGTGATCTTTCTTAAAAGAATCACATTAGGTTTTTTTTAACAAGTTTCTAGGAAATTGGGTGGTCCAAGGCTCCTTCGAAACTTCTTCACACCACCCCAATTGCTAGGCCTGCATAGGGGCGCTGCTTGCTCTTTGCCTTTATAAAGAGTATGAATCATATATCTGGGGTGGTTCCATACATATTGCTTTCCTTGATATTCTCACTAACTCTGTCCAATCGTTCTAGCCGTCAAAATTGTGTAACACTCTCCTTAATCTATTGATATTACAATTTATTGAATTTACATTGCTCTTTTGAATTTTCTAGTCATGTACCTCCTTCTTTGAGGAGAGTTCCTGTGACTCGCATTTCAGACTGTCTCATCCTTTCTCAGTCCAGCTCTCTATCCCAGACTTAACTGCTATGCTCAATCTTACATGTACTCCATTGGTAAAGCCTGGAACATACTCCATTTATCTATTTTCCAAATACCTTTGATATGCACAATTTTAAGGTATTGGAGCATGTTAGGCATTAATTTGGCACTGGTTTATAATTTTTCAAAAACTCCGATGGAATTTGGTAAGCCTATGCCCTTTACCCACTGGAGGATATATATATATATATATATATATATATATATATATATATATATATATATTATATTATATATATATATATATATATATATATATATATATATATATATATATATATATATATAAATAATAAATATTGTATTATATTGGCTATTGAAATATATAGTTTATATGATTAATATTATATGTATATACATATTATATATATATAATAATATATAATAATATATATATTAATAAAATCTATATATATATATATATATATAATATCTATAATATATCTTATATATCATATATTAATATATACTATACGGGGCGGAATACCCTTGGGTATTCTTTAATTTTAAACACCCTTACTAAAATTTTACCGAAATACAAAAAACGTATTCTTTTTGCTGTAACTATTGTACTTTTGAGATATGATTGTTTTTTTTTTTTTTTTTTTTTTTTTTTTTTCATTTCGACCTAACGTCTATTATGTATCATAGAGGCTACCCTGTAAAATTTTTTTTTGATCCGAGGTCCCGTTCCGTGTGGGCGTTTAAGTAACTTTTACCCATATATATGAGTATATTAAATATATATATATAAGAATATATATATATATATATAGTATATATATATATATATTATATATATATAAATATATATTATATATATATATATTTATATTATATATATATGATATGGAAAAAAATTCTTCCATAATATTAATACAAAGTTTTTAATTCAGCAATTTGAAATTATGAAAAAATATAAATGATAAATATGTGATGTTAATTTTCAATATATAAAAAGTTTGGGATAGATAAACTGTTTAAACAATTCTTTCCTCTGAAATATAACTTTCGAACTAATCTCTGAAAAATGTTTATTTATATTACCATCTTAATAGCAATTTTTTAACTCAAAGTAAAAATAATTAAAAGTTATTAGTTTTTTTATTGCTATGATATTTTGATGCTATAATTTGTTTTAAATTGTGTTTTTAATATATTTCTCCCATTCATTTACTATCCAAATATGTAATTAGGAAGTATAAGCTAAATGCTTTCATTTTGAGCACTTTTACTACTTTTTTTTATTAGAAAAGCAAAAACCACCAAAAAACAAAAACAAATAAACTAATTTTTTTAGCTGGTTTAAAGCATAAAAACCGTGTTGCCTGTATTCTGATATTTATAATTGTGTTTGTTGTACAACTCTCCGCACCATACATCATTATGGGTGTCAATATATTCTCAGAAAAGCCTTTTCCTCCTACAGAGGCGCATTCTGATCCTTCAGCAAATGATTTAAAATGTTCACCCTTCTTCCGTGTTTACCTACCCTTTTGGTGATATTTTCCCCTACTCCTCCCCTATTTCCGAACACACTTCCTAGATATTTGAAACTTTCTACCTCTTTTTTGTTACTTCTATTTATCTAGAAATTTAAGCCTTCCCTATTTCTCTCTATTTACTCTCATAACAACCATTTCTCTATTCATTTTAGGATACCCTTCTCGAAGCACATATTCCACCTTTCAAATCTCTCTCTTCCTTATTCTCCTAATTAACGCTCCAAGAAGCGATATCGTTGGCGTATGCCAAAATACCCCCCCCCCCGCGATGTTTTTTTCCCATCCTATTTTAAATTTACTTTAACCTTATTTAAATACGCAATAAACAACAGACACGATAATACACTCCCCTGTTTTTACCCTCTTCTTCACTTCATTTTCATGTCCCGTCCTCACCTTGCATATACTGTACACACCTCGCACAAGCTCTTAATTGCGTTTATCACTCTCCCCAAACCTCCATATTCCTTCTCCTGCCATCCCTACAGCCTATCTCTTGGTATCGAATCAAAGTCTTTTTGTAAAACCATGAAGGCCACGCTCACCCCATCATTGAATTGAAAAATCTTCTCCACAATCTGCCTCAAACCTTAGACCATATCCGTTGTTTTCCCATTTTTCTTGCACCAATGCTGCTTCTCTCTCAACTATGATAGCCTCCCCCATCTCAGTCTTACCTATATCATTTTATCATATACATTTACTATGTGATCAAGGACATGCCCCTGTAAGTTTCACAAACAACAGAATCTCCTTTCCCTTATGTATTGGTACGATTATTGGTCTCTCCCACTCCTCCTGGCACTCTCACACTCCTCCAGCACCTATTCAGTAGCTTTAGTATATACCTATTTGTTTGGGTCAAGCCTCCCTCATCAGCTCCATACCAACACCATCCTCACCAGGTGCCTTCCGTTTCACATCCTCTCAACAGCCTTCTCGAACTCTTGCTGCGGAAACTCCTCCTCCTCCTTCTCTTCCACCTCTTGCACCCATAAATCACAAACCCTCCCCAGCACTATGTCCTCCCTCTCCAGATTCAGCAAAGACTGAAAATATCGAGTCCATTTCTCATTTATTTCCTCCGCCGTCATCATCATCTCACACTCCGCATTTTTTTATTTAACTTCTTTTTATCATTCCTGTATGATTTTGCTAGACCTTACAACAAAGATTTATTTCCTCATTGGTCTTCCCTCCACCCTCTCCCAAAGCACCCTCTCTCTCTCTCTCTCTCTCTCTCTCTCTCTCTCTCTCTCTCTCTCTCTCTCCGCTTATCTTTTTATTGTTTCCTCATGTGTTCTTCG
>JABUQX010049889.1:0-17500 GCA_015478945.1 Trachelipus rathkii
ATACACTCTAATTTTCGGCAATTGTATGATTCGTTTATGGCGTACAGAGGATGTCAGAGGATAATGCTTGAAGAAGAGGAGAGAGGTAATGGATGTTATTTAGAAAGGGCAATTTTGATTTGCTCGGCTGTGACTGAAACAAGATGAAAGGAAAGGTGAAAATGAGTGGTGTGTTTTGAAATGTGTGCGTGCTGGTGTGGAAGATAATGAGAGGGAGAAAAGGAGTTGCAATTTTTGATGGTGACGTGGTACAAAGCTATGTAGACGTTGGTGTTGTGGTCCTAGAATTCTAATGCTTAAATTTAAGTTTGAAAGTCAAGGTATGTGCTGGTTGTGATGTATACCCCCCCTACTACTGAAGAGAGTACGATTTTTTGGGATAATCTGAATGATGTTCTGCATGGGGTGAGAGTAGGAGCGTCAGATTGATAGTGTTGGGGGACGTGAATGGTTGGGATAGCTGATCCAAAAAGGGATGGTTATAAAGGGTTGGAGGTGGCGGAGAGAAAATGAGTAAATGGTAGGAAGGATTTGATCTGTGAAGAGAGACGGTTATGTGTTGTAAGTAATTACTTTCTCTTAAAACAAGAGTGTATCCATAGTCACTCTAGAGTCTGTGAAATAGGTAGAGAAGGTACTCAGAATGAAAAGTTATGATTGATTTATTGTTGGTGAAGAGGAGAATGTTGAAGTATGTGTTGAGTGAATCAGGAGGGGTTTAGGAATGGATTATCGGATCATTATGTGTTCTATGTAAATATAAGTTAGTGGGGGCTTGGATGGAGAGGAAGGTGATACGAAAGGAAGTAGTAAAATTAAGACGGAGAAGGTTAAAGTGGCAAGATAGTAGTATGTAAGAGCGCTTGCGCCTTAGTAAATCGGATTGAATGCGAACAAGCTTGATACTGAACAAAATCCTGGGGGCAAATGGAGAGCAATTGTTAGTAGTGCAAGGAAGGTGTGTGGATGTGAGCTAATTTGTAGCGATAGAATTGTTAACAGCGCAATGCGTGGAATGAAGGGTGATGAAATGGGTTAAAAGGTAAAAGAAAGTTTAGGTAATCTCAGACTGTAGGGAAATATGAGTTTCAAAAGAAAGATTGCTTGGAATTATATAAGGAGGACAAAAGAAAATAAAAAGGTGCATACGTAGAAAAAAAGAGGGTAATGAACAGTTTGGAAGGAGGATGAATGAGTACATAAAGGGAATAGGAAGCTTTCTGGAAGGAAGCGCGAAAGGTTAAGAATGGAATAGGGATCTGCATTAGAAATATGTACGGATGAGTGCTTTTGTAAATGCTGAAATAGGGCTGTGTAGGGGGTGTGGAAAGAAGAACACGTTTCGAAAATCTGCACAATATTACAGTAATGATGAGGTGAAGTGAATGTATTGGTTTTGATGTGTGTCAAGAAGAATAGGTTATTTTGGGATGAGGTTATTAGTAAGGAGGAGGTAATGGGAGGAGAGAGAAAGTTGAAAGATGGTAAATCTGAGGTTATCAGATGAATTACTAGTGAAATGATCAAGGGCGGAGGCGAGATGGTGATTGATTGGATCTTGGAAGTTGTGTATAAAGCGTTTATGGGGGTATAGTTCCAAGGGATGTGGAGGAGGGCGTAATAGTACCATGTATAGGGTAACGGGAAAGGGGAACTGGTAGATCTATAGGGGAATAAGTTATTGGTGTTGTTAGGGAAGGTAATCTGGTGATTTTGGTGGTCGAAAGAGGTGCGTCGAGTGACTGAGGGACTGAATGTTGGTGAAAGACAATGGTGCGTTGGCGTTGGTCGAGGAGCATGTGTGAGACTCAGAGATCTTTACATTGAACCAATTATCTGAGAAGATGGTGAGAAGTATAAGACTAATATATTTAGGTTTTATGGATTTACACAACAGGCGGCTTATTATGATAGAGTTAATAGGGAAGTTTATAATGGGCAGGATTAGTGATATATGTGTTGTGGTATGCTTTGATATGGAATCAAAAGTATGATATAGACGATTACGTAGAAAGACAATGATGTAAAGAAATTTAATGGGGTCAATGGTGATTGGTTTGGATTAATAGTGGAGTGAGACAGGGTATTGTTCATGTCTCTTGTTATTCATTGATATATAAATGAGTGGGATCTATTCCAGAAAGGAAATTCCAGATTATGCCGAATCCTCTCGCGTGGGCCAGATGGCAGGAAATGGTTGTTGAATGATTCGAGCAATGGAAGATGGAGTGGAGGGTGTCCTCCTACCTATATTATATTGCTGGTATACGATTGGTTCTATGTTGTGGACTGAATCTGAAAAGAAAGTTTGAAGAAGATTGGTATGCGGGAGGAGATTTGGGGTAAAGTGGTAAGGGGGGTTTGAATGAAAAGTAAACGTAGATAAAGAGAAGGTTATGGTTGATGAGTTTGGGAGGACCAGTCCTCCGCAGTTGTGAGTTATCGTTAGATGGTGTAGCAGCTGGAAGCAAGTGTCTGGAGTTTAAGTTAATTATTAGGGTTATGTGCGTGTGGATTGGAGGGAACGGATGATGCAGAGCGTGGTAGGGAAGTTGAATGGCAGGAAGGTTGTGTGTGCAATATAAATCGTGCTGGTTATGTAAGGGACTAGTCTTGAGTGCGCTAGAGAGTCTTACATGAGGTATGTTGTTACTGTGTATTGTATGGTGTGGCTTGGTCTTCTGGAATAAGAAATAAGATCTAAGTTTCAATGTGTTCAGCATGGCATCTTAGGGGATCTAGGTGTTGAGAAGAATTAATAATGGAGGAATGAACGTATTAGGAGTTGTTGTGGTGTGAAGAAAGGAGTAAAGTGAGAGAATAAATGAAAGTATGTTGAAATGGTTGGGTCACGTGAAGGCATGATGATAGTCGGTTGGGTTAAGCGGATGGTATAGTGGCGAGTGTGTTGGAAACCGACCGGCTGGGGGACCGGAGAAGGTGGATTGAGTCGGTGAAACGAATGTCTAAGGAGAGGAAAATGTTGAGTTTGGCAGTAGAGGCGAGAATAAGTGCATGATAGGAAAGAATGGCGGAGGTTTGTATGGCGGGGGATATGGTTGTGGCCCACCGGGCCAAGGGATGACCACTTACAGTTGAACGTATTACCATAGTAGGGTCCTCATATAACAGGTACCCATGAAGCTTATAAGGGTGAGTTTATCGTCTGTGAGAGCTTTCACATATTAAATGGTTAAGTGGGGGGCGGTAACTGGCTGGCTTCTTTCGGCATTCTGTCCACTCTCCTATGTGTGGCTATATATCTTTCCCCGATGTGCTTGTAGCCGCTCCTTTAGTTTCTCCATTTGTGGGAAAATAAAGTTTTAGGTGAAGAAGATAAGATATATTTTAATTTTATTATTACCATATTTTATTATATTTATTTGAATGGTGCCAAAAAAATTATATATATTAATATTAATATTTATTAATTATTATATTATATATATATATTAGTATATTAGCATATATTAAAAGCTTTAAATATTATATATTAATTTTTATTTTATAATGTTATACATATATATATTTTATATATTTATATATAATATATATTTAGTTTCATTATGGTTATATTATATCATATATTATATTTATTATATATATATATATATTATATTAGTTTTTTTTATATATTTTATATTATATATTTATATAACTAATATATATATATATTATTATAAATATGCTATTGTTGCTGTAATAAAAGAATTTGAACTATAGTCTCCTCTCTCAATATCTCGAGGGGTCAGATTCGTGCCAATGCTTATTCAACAAATAATTCAACAATAGGAGATGTGGGTAACTTTTCTTTCGTTGTTCTACATATATTTGGAGAATCCCTCTTATCTTTATTGATTTACTATAGGGGGCACACCGCATCATTTATTTTATTTGTAATACCGTCATACCCAAAATATATTAACTATTATAATGTATATATACTAATAAACTTTTATTATAATCTCAACGTTTATATAATATATATAATATTATGATATATTAATTAGTTATATACGATATATATTATTTATAGTTTTATTGATTAATTAGTATAATTTAAATAATATATCGTTTTACTATATATACCGTATTTATTACAATTATTTAATATATTATTTACGTTGGGGACGTAATAAAAGGCTGAAGAGGATGCAAAACCAAAACTCGTTTTTGAGGGTCAAATCAGAATCTATATTAAATGACATAACAACAGATTAATAATTATAACATTTATAGCAATCCTCAATAATAAGTATAATAAAATTAATTATATTATTCAATAATAAATTAATAGAATAATAATAATAATGAATAATAAATCAATATATATTACATTAATATAAATAATAGTAAAAATATAAATATAATAATCTTAACAAAAAAAGAATGAAGAAATTATTAAAATGTGATATAAAGTTACCGCATGAAAATAATGCCGTTTATCCTCTTTTAATTATACCCACATTCCTATTCTAGCGAAAATGTAGACTATTATATTATTAATATTTTGCGCATAGGCTTCAGTTATATTAATGTTGACACTTAAATAATAGTTTAAAACGATATACTATGACAACTCTCAAGTACTGTTATTGTACAATGAAGAGAACGATAAAGCATATGCCTGTGCTCTTTTCACTATAAACAAATATGACCGACAAAACAACAGACATTGTAAAGTATCACAACAATATAAGAATTATTTACTATTACGGAATGGCACAAAAATTAGGGCTTAAAATAACACGATATAGCTCACCTTGACCCATTCGGGCAAAGGTTACACTGAAGATTGTTGGAGCAATAAACATGTGGTTATAGTCACTGAATGCATACAAAACAAATGTGCATATAGATTTGGCGAATCTAAGATGATGTATACGTAATTTTGGTTACGTTTTAGAGGAGAGTCACAATGGCATTTTCGGAGGCGAAGATTGGCGGGATGCGAGTTGACCAATAGCAACAAGATTGTGGTCACTTGAGAAGTGAGGACCGGTCAATAATTGAAAAGAAGAAAGAGAACGGTAATATGGCTCCCACTCCTGCACAGTCGGAGCGTCTGTGTAAGAGATCAAGGGAAAATCGGACTCAGCCTCAGAGAGCCGTAGGAGTTTCGTCATAACGGCGATGTGGAAACGAGGGTTAGAGCAAGCTGGGGCGTTTTTAGGTTGGGCAGTCGGAATGTTCCACGGAACTCGGAAGGAGACATCTGTCATTTGGTAACTCAGAGATCGCATAAATGTACTAGAAATCGAGGAACAGGAGCGGTATGTCGTTGCGCGGGGCGCTGAAGCTAGCTGGTCGAGGGTGATCATGTGCAACAGTTTCGAAGCGAGTTGGCAAAGGGTGAGGTGGAGAACAAGTTGATTGTTAAAAAGGCAGAATGGGCATAAGTCCCGTCATTACGTGCGAGTAGAGGTGATGGCGGGATGCAGCAAGGTGGAGAAAGAGTGTTGAAAGAAGCGGGATCATGTTCGAAATAAGCCTCCCGGTTTGATCTATCACCGGAGATATTTCTGCTTTGCTCTCCCTTACTGTATAAGTAACAGTTTTTCGGTGCCGTTATACGAGGAAAGGTCCGTAAGCGGGTATGCTAAGCCGTACTCCTCAGGTGTGAGTCTGCCGAATTAAATACATGAGAGAAGTCATTCAATTGTTCTGCAGGCAATGCCTCAGATGGTTTGGGGGATGAGTATGACGTGGACAAATGTGCTTCATGCCTCGGTACGACTGATCGAAGGGACTTTCAGGGAAGGTGTGCTGGTTCGTAGTTTTTGGAGGAAGGAAGTATAAAGCTCACCAGTTTCGTATGTAGAGGCGTTAGACGAGCTCAGCAACGAGATTTAAGGTTCTTCTTTGTACGAAGGTTCGGATAGCCGAGGAGGACAAGAGAGAGTTTCGGACCATTTTCCGGTGTTCCGATTCGGGCCATTAGAGAACGCTTTTAGCCTGCCGGTTGATACGTCCACATGCCTTGAGGCTTGCGGATGATAACTACAAGGAGCGAAGACGCTTAGAGCCGATTAGAGTCATAAGGTCCTTCCAGAGGTGAGATTCAAACTGCCTACCCTGGTCTGTGGACACGGTCGAAGGAGTGCCAAACCTGGCTATCCAGTTGTACAAAAATGCCTGAGACATTGTCTCAAGTCTAGAAGTTATCTTCGAGCAATGGAACTTATGAGCTTCTGAACGATCGTTGTTGTATTCGCTCTCTGCAAGTTAAATATGTGTGAAACCATTCGAGGGTGGTAATGGGCCGACTATATCAACGTGTACCTGGTCAAAGCGTCACCAGGGGAAAATTGCTGAGGGTTGCGACAGTGTGCCTGTGCACTTTGGATTTTTGTGTGGACAGGTTGAGACACTGTGCGTTCTGATTCTCTCTGTTTAACATCCTAGTAGACGGCCGTCACGATATATATGGCTTCTGCCTATTTGACTTTGTTGACTGATCCTTTTTCCGCTGGTGCAACGCGAAATGGTGTGAAACCCTTTCGGGCGCATGGGGTGGTACTAAGCTGGACGAGGGATGTGAGGAAGGACCGTCGCACAACAGAGGCGGAAAACAAATTCTTACATTTGAAAGTGTCGTACAGAAGACGCGAGGAGAAAAAAATGCAATTCCTTCTTCTGAGTTTCTGCAGGAGCCATTTCGACAAATCGATGTCAAGGGTAAAGGAGGAGATTGCGTTTAATTTCGGATAAGGTCGGATAGGGAATCGTTGTCTTTTCCTTTATATGGGGATATCCGTGGTGAATTGTGCAATAAATTCATGGTGGCGGGCCTTCTACGAGGGACTGTTTTAATGGAAGCGTGTGAAATAGGCTATGCGTGTGGGTAATGATCAGTTACAAACGATGATGTTCCCGACCTTCTATGAAGTAACGGAAGTGCTTAATAGCTAAATATATTGCTAGAAGGCTCGTACAACATGCCCGAACCTGTGTTTCAGGCGGCTGGGAATCTTTTAGAAAAGAAAGCTATATGGATGGACGCCTCATTCTGTTATCAATTAATTGTTTGGCAGACAGCTCAGCTTGCGAAGTCCTGAAACGTCAGTGTTAGATTCTGTGCGGCTGTGTCGAGTGGTAATTAGAATGAACACGGAGAGGCAAGGTTCCTTCGTGATGCGGCGCGTTGAATGAATTAGTTGCTTCGTTCGTACCAATCTACGTGACAGAAGCAGCGAACTCGTTTATGGCGCATGCTTAAGAAGTGGTTGTGAGAGAAGCGTGACATTTCAGCTAGCGGACGGTTTGAAACGACTGGTAAAATTACCATCTCCTAGAACGACGAAGTTTTGGACGCTGGTTTTACGGTCTCTGCGCGAGGAGTCACGAATGGGCTGCCTCACGATCTCAAGGGATCGTATACTTCGGCGAGATGTATGTCCGAGAAAGTCTAGGGATGAATACTCCGGAAACTTCACATTTGGAAGAATGACACATTAGACCAAATTTCGCTTACGTCTGTGAAAAAAAAACTTGCCTTGAGAGTGTGAACGTAAATGTTCTTCCGCAGCAAACACTAGCAATTCGAATAAGTTGAGCTATGTTAGGTCTGAAGTACGATAGGTAAACCGCGATAATACTGAGTCGAGACGGTTGAAATGGATGACTTGCATTTCTTAAACCGAATAATGGCGTTCGAAGACATTGTAAAGACCGAAGGGAGATGATTAATGGCAGTCTTGATTGAGTCGTCCGGATTCGACCGGGATTGATATAACAATGCTGGAAATTAGTCAATTTTTAGAAGATGGTATCAAACCAGAGAGGGATGGGAATGTGAAATCATGATAAATGAGGTCACTGTACTAAGGTCGGGGCGAGATGGTGTGAGCATTACGGCAGCTGGTAACTCGCTGATGAGTAGGCGATAGTTGTCGCCATAATGACGTTGATACCATATGTAATGGGAAGCGTAGTCAGATTTGAAGGGTCGGTAATGATTGTGCTTCCTTCTCTAAGAGAATCTCAATTTTCTAGCTTTGTGCGATTTGGTTATTGGGTGCAACGACGATCGAGCGTGAGAGAATGGGTCTGTCCGGACGTTTCAATCTTGTTTGTGATGAACGACATTGTTGTTTCGGAGGAATAAGTTTGGAGATGGAGAGAGAGCTCTGGAAAATCGGATAATTAAATTGATCCAAAAATTAATTATTAGTTGGAATGAGAGATGTATGCATGATGGATGCGGTATGCAACGATACCAAATGCGGTAATGAGAATGTCGTTCCGCATAAGTCCCAAGATTGCGGTTGCTTCCAGGTTAATAGTTCCAACAAAGAGGATTTGAAGCACGAGGTGTAGATTAGCAAACATCGGACTTTTTCTTCAATTGGTAAATAGGGAAATCGTCGGCTTTGGATAATACAGATAAGTCGGCCCATATAAAGTCACGAGAGAAATTGAGAGTCATGTGTTTAATGTTGGAGTCGTTTAGGTACCATAGGTTGATGAGTGGTTTTGCCCATTTGGCGGCGGCCGTGAGAGCCGATGCTTCTGTGCAGAGTTTCTCCGAGCGATGGAAGTCGGTAGCAGCTGGATGCGCTCCGAATCTACGAGGGTAGATAGTCTTGGTGGAGGGGCGATCGAAGACTGACTAAGTAGTTGACGCTTGTTTGAAACCACCCGAGCGTATGGCAGCTTTAGTGCGTCACGGGGATGGTGTTGAGAGGTGTTAAATCTTTCTCGAACGTACCACAAGGTCTTAACGCTGATCCGAATGTTTGGGTTACCAAAACGTTTATAAGTGATTTCTACAATAAACCCTGCTGAAGATTAGTGAATACTCTGTATCTAGAACCAAGAGGTGTGAGAATGCGACCAGGGTGAAGAGGCGAATGTACGCGAAGGAGGCCTAAGGTTGAGCGACCCGTGCCCATTAAAATTGAACGTTTCGTTTTGAATGAGATGATCGGAGAGTGAGAATGTTATGCCATCAATTGTATGAAGATAAGTATTTGGGCATGGGTAGGGAGGGCTGGGGGTTCATGAAGGGGCAGTGCGAAATGTGATGAGGAGAGGATGAGGTACTGTAGGAGGTCTAGGGTATTGGTTGAGTTGAGGATATTGTTGCGGTTGAGGTATATTGTTGTTTGGAGGATAAGGAGGAGAGGATGAAGGAACGGTTAGAGCGCGTTTCTAATGCTTCGTACATATTTTCTAGTAGATTAGATCCCATAATTAAGTGTTCTGTAACACTCTGAAGTTTGTACATAATTATAAGCATTTTTCGTGCGGTCGGTGGGCGAAATTGCTGACTGACTCATTTTAACAGTGCGATGTGAGATCGCTTGCTTGTCTTAGTTATTATTGTTCGTGTGGGATTAACCGTTTGATGTGTGGCGAAACTTCTTGATTAGGTATTGTCTGCTGTTAATAGTTTCGCTTTACAAACTCTATCAGCAAAAGTAGCTAGTTCTTGTAGGGAACAATTAGGATCGACAGTTGCTAAACGCAGTTGCATCTCGTGTAGGAGAGAGGATTCTGATTAGGAAGATGATGACGATACATATGTATACAATTACCTACGGCGGGTGGACGTCGAGAAGGTGCAGATCATATAACATTGAAACTGATGGAAACGTCCCCAAAGAAACCTCGCCAGTTTAGTAGTTTTTGTTACTTTTTCAGCATCGGTTATTCTCTTCAGCCGGTTTAAAGTGCGGTTATTAGTTGGGTTTGTTAAGGAGCTGATTCGTGTGAAATGTAAAGGAATTGGTTAAAATCTTAGGCGCTGTAACGGTGGTAAAGAGTTCATATATTTTAAAGGGCTTTTAAATTGCGAAAATTCTATTACGTTGTAAATTCGAGCTGAGGTCAAGTAATGAAAGGTGCAATCGAGATCGTTTGGGACGATACTTGCCAGTGTTAAGCGTTAAGATGTCTCCCTGGTCTGAAGCGGCTGTTGCATGATATAACATTAATGTACTATCACGGATATAATTATGCAAGTATCGTTAGGAGGGGACATGAGTATCTGAGCTCATCATAATTAATATAACATTTGTACAAAAAAAAATAAACAAAAAATTTTTTGCGCAAAAATTCTTGGATGAAAGCTAACAGAGTAAAATTGCAACTTACGTAAGCTATTTGATAGAATTAAATGGCTCCAGACCAAAACAGCTTCAGTGATTACAAATAGGTATCGCGAAAGTTATCACAACCAATATATATTCTCCCGCTATTATCGGCCAACAAACATCTGTCACAACTAGAATTTAAAATTTATAATTAAGCATTTCGACATACCATTTTATTTTATACATTTTAAAATTGACACAGATTCTACAAAAAAAATTATGTTATCCATATTATTATATGAAACTCTTCTGCTTCCAGGATGTGGCGCGTGTGTGTTCCGTGTGTAAGAGAGTAGAAATGCCGGGTAGACGAACGGCAATGATTCCTATTGGGGCTATCACTATTACGTTTGGGTACGTAATTAAAGTGTCTGTGAGATGACACAAATCAAAACTCGTTTGGGGTTCAAATCAGATCTATATTTATAATTAGAAACACTTACGATATTATTTACAATTATTAAAACCTGAAATTAAAAATACGTATTTCATACCGCAGTATTTATACATACCATATTAATTCTACACCTTTGATAATACACACAGACTTCATGCGATTATAAAATGAGATATAAAAATGGCGAACGTTATAAACCGTATTCTCTTTTCAACTAACAATTATATTTAATAGTTATATTTAATTAATAAAATAAAGTACCTCGCTATTTTCTATAACAGTGTTTATACTAAGTTTATTTATTTTTTGGTTAAACCATTCACGTTTATATAGAATAGTTGTATGTATAGTTTGTATGCGTATTTAAAAGGCCTGCAAACACAGAATCATTTTAGTATCACAACAAAGAATTATTTACTATTACGGAATGGCACAAAAATTAGGGCTTAAAAATTAACACGATAGCTCACTGTACCATTCAGAGGGCAAAGGTTACACTGAAGATTGTTGGAGATAACATGTGGTAAATAGTCACTTATCTACAAAAAAATGTGATTATCTGATTTGGGCGAATTATTCTATAAGAATGAGTCTGTATACAGTTTAATTTGGACGTTTTTTTAGAGGGAGAGGTTCCACAATGTGTCTCTCAGTGCGTGAAGATGGCTGGTAGTGCGATGAACCAATTATGCAATACATAAGATGTGTTGGGTCACGGGGAGAAGGAGGACTCCTCGGCTATGAAAAAGAGAAAGAGAGGTTTGCAATAATATAAAACCCTCGAATATTAACAATGGATCGATGAGCAGACGGCTTCATGTCTACACGATTGTTTATAATAAAATTTCCTTTATTTTTTGGCTGGCCACACTACTGCCAAGTTACCCTGATACGATGTGCGGTCGTCTTAAGGTAGTTGTGGTATGGATTAAGGTTTGGGTTTTATGGAGGCTGGATTACCCGTTTCACCTCACTGAATACAAAGAAAACACCACACACATTATTATATATAATATAATTATATATATTATAGATATTCATAATAGTATAATATAATATATATATATATATTACTTTTTATTATATTTTATATAATATTATAATGTGCTGTGTGTGTGTGTATGTGTGTGGTGAAACATACAAGCTCTCATACCGCAAAAGAATCATCCTACATGAAAGAAACTGTTAACATTGCCTCGCCCCCTTCCTCCAGACTTGGGTAGTTTCTTGCAGCGCGTTTTTGGCAGCGGCCTCTTCCGGAGGACTTCATCGAGGATCTTCTAATATACTTCAATCATTCGCCCTTTTACTTCTCTTTGTTCTTAATTCTGAGATGTAGACGTACACCCGTCTCAAGCTTAAGCCTCAGCTATATCACAAAATGCCTTGAGTTGATCACGGGGTCCACACCCGCGCCAGCCGAAATCTTTTAATGATGGCCTCGAATATACCAGAAAAATTAGGATATAAGAACTCAATCAGTCGGGGGCGGAAGTAGAAATTATGAGTAGTAGACTAGGCACACTACTCACTTTCACGTCTCTCTCCACCCCGATCATCACGCAATTGGATCTTGCCCAAGTTTGTGAGACTCCACTCACAATAACAGCCCCATTTCGCTACAACACTTGTTAAACAATAATCTCACAACATAAAACATATACAATTCAATCATACATAGTAGATAACAAATCCAAAGAAATAGGTCTTAAAACAACTCCAATTATGCAGCATTAGCTTGCACCCAAAAGACTACGTACATTTTCCGAAAACACACATAACCAAATAATTATTTATCAGTATGACTTACGTTGATCGAGATCTACTGGTGCTTTACTTTCCTATCTAATTTATAATCTGTCCTAATTGACCTTTGGAAGTGTTGTATGGTGACGAATGACATATCCAAAGCATTTAACCAGATATGGCTACGTCGCTGCTTTTCCAGCTCCGTCTTTCATCTTGGCTACTATTCTCTAGTTTTCTTTCAATATCGAAATCATATCGACTAGTGATGGGCGGACTTTCTTTCTTTTTATCAGCATGGTGTCCCTCTTGGGTTCATGTTTCTTACTATCTCCTACTTTTTGAAACATTACAATAGAAAGACAGTAAGAAGCCACATGGCCTATCGAGACTGTCCCAGTCAAGACAATAGAACCAATCACCAAACAACATGCTCATACAAATCCACAAATCACCCTATGGCTTGTTAATAATTACGTAGTATACACAAGTCTAAAAACATGTTCATCGCATTCCCAAGGATCCCTAGGGCCTTGTCAATAACTTACCTTCAAGTCATACCACAAAGTCTACAACTAAAGGACAAGAAAATAACTTATAATAGCTAAATACATGTTAACCCTTGCTTTTTAATAGGCCTTACGTTGTATAGTAATAATATCTGCAGTTTTAACCTTATACTACTGTAACTTAAAAATCTGCCCAATTTGGCTTAGTCCAATTATACTACAATATATGATACCTCCAAACCATCACTATATACTATTCATCCTTTTCGTAAATGTTGCATAACATAAGATCGCACTCGACAACTCCGTGTGGCAAGCCATTCCAAAATTTAACAACCTTATTATGAATGAAGGCTTTCTTTCAATTTTCTTAATATCCCCTGGTTTCCGTCCGTGCTCTAATATGAGAATTATTGGGTTCGTTTCTCAATATGATATATCTTTTGTAGATGGTATCGCACTCCTCTGAGAAATCTCGTCTTTTACAGAAAACATTACTAAACTCCTCAGTATTTCCTCATAAGCTCTTACCCCAACCGCAGAAAACATCATTCCTTGTTACTTTCTTGTCTCGTTGCTACTTCTCTCTTAGCATTCTTCTGGTTTCTTTCTTTAAATTGGGGCCCAAATTGTGACTCTATACTCTATACATGGACATAAACATAGCTATTATACAGTTTACTTAAAACTGCCGGTGTCTCTTGTAATCAACATATTGCGGCTTTATTATGCCCAGGTCTTATTAGCTTTATTCCTTGCTTCCACACACTGATTGATTAGCTACTTTCAAATACTGCTTATATAAATCACACGCTCTAATCTTGTTCTTGGTCCAAGACTCAGCCAATCACATTTTCATATCGTTAGGTTAAAACGTTTATTTGAGTAATCTAGGTGAAGAACCCCTTACACTTTTTCTATAAAATTTCATTTGCCACTTACCTGCCCACCCAGAGCTTATCAAGAGTCATTTTGTAATCTTTATACATCCTTTCATCATTATTGCACTAACTTGGGGGCCCATTTGGTTTCTCTGAAACTTAGAAAAACCTTACATTTAAGTCCCATGGTCATAGATCATCAGCTTAGCCGACAAATTCAACAATGATTTAAACAAAAGCGGTGGATTTATCCCGATCGGATCCTAGTAAGAATTACCTAGAGGGTTCCCCTCTAGATAGGGCTATGCCCGTGAGTTGGTTTTTTATTATATAGTTATATATATATAATATTATATATATTATATTATATATATTATGATATATATTATTATATTAATATAATAATATATAAAATATATTATATATATTTTATTATATATTATTAATATATCATAAATATATATATATATAGAATATATATATATATATATAATGATATATTTTATTAATATATATATTTATATATTATATTATATTATAATATTATGATTTATATAGATATTATATAATTATATATATATATATTATATTATATTAATAAAATTATTTACTAGTCGCTAGAAATTCTGGCACAAAGAGGGTCAAATGTTCCTTGGAGGTTAAAGAGTAGTTTGACATGGCCGAGTTGTCATTATTTCATTATCATTTGTTTTGTCTGCTGCTATTGTAAAACAGCTTTAAAAAACGTTTGATAAATAATTACTTTAGATATAAAGGCTTTAAAATTTCCATAGATATTCACGGACTCCTGTTTGGTCTCCTTCGTAAGTCGTTCTATCGTAACATAGCGTTATAATCGTTACCCTATCGTCTATTATATATCTCCTACTGCAACCGACTTCACCGTACGTATACCTTTGTGATATTCTACTTACTTACGTTGCAGCTTGAGGAATAGTCCCTTATTTAAATTACTTTGACATATTCCTCCTGCAATTATACCAAACTAATAATCTTGAGGGCTATAAAAAACGGCTTTACAAACAAGTCGTTTCGAGCGTGTGAGAAGACCACAATTTTTCTCAATCAGCTTTTTCAACAACGTAACATAAAATAACGTCAAATAACGCTGTTCAGCCTCCCAGGGCCCATAAAACCTACTAAAATAAGTCTTTATTTTGCTTATAGTTTGTGCATTCTTAACCGTTTTCACTTGCTACTCATTGCAAACACCGGCAAAATAATAAAATACAAAACGATCGTTGATCGTTTTATCTTGAGAAAATTGTGATCCAAGCAATATATGCTTGAGAAATGTTTTGGATTTAACAATTTATCTTGAGAAAAATTTTGGTTCAAGAAATTTTATCTTGAGAAAATTTTGTCATTAAAATTTATCTGAGAAAAATTTTGATTCAAGCAATTTTTGCTTGAAAATTTGTTTAGCAATTTTATCTTGAAGAAATTTGTCTCAAAAATCGTTTATTTTGAGTAAAATTTGTTACTAAGAGGTTTATTTTGACAAAATACTTCGGTTTACGAGAATAGTAGTTTGTGTTAATTTATAGCTTGCGTTAATTTATAGTTTGCGTTAATTTGTAGTTTGCGTTCATTTGTAGTTTTGTAAGGTTAGAAACTGGAAACTTGTAAGTTACTAGTTTCTCATAGTTTCTAGTTACTCTTAGTTTATCACTGCAGTACGCAGATAACTTAATATAGCACTGCAGATAACTTAATATATCACTGCAGTACGCAGGTAACTTAATATAAGTTTTATACTTGGCCTGTTGGCTTAAGGAAGTTGTGACTTTTACGTATTCCGATGTTATAGAATATCTACTTGTTGAAACTTTGTTCTTCATGTGAGACCCTGCAACCCTCCCAGTATCCCGTACAAACTTTTCGAATAGGAAATCCGTCCTCACCGTTGTATGTACAGCTATAGTCACACTGTTAAAAGGGTACCCGAGAGTCATAAAATACCATTTAAAAAGAATATAGTGATTTTATATAATTAATTATTTCACTGTTGCGACTTATATGAATAAATATAACCTGGGTGCCTTTTGTTATTCTTAAGGATGAGGATATATTTATTTAAGCGTAAGCCCGAACTACATCAAAACTAAAAAAAAAAAATAGAATTTGGCTAAATATGAATTAATAATTGCGTATTTTGATTTTTTTTCGTTTTTTTTTTTTTTCGGTAATTTTTTTTGGTGGGTAGTTTTTTGTATAATCACTTTCACTATTTGTTTTTTGATTTAAAAAATTGGATATACTTAAATACCTTTTTGGCTCACTCTATATATATATAATATACTATACTATTTATACTATATATATATATTAGATAATATATATATAATATATATAATATTACTATATATATACTACAATATATATATATATATATATATATATATGATATCTCTACTATATATCATAATTATATATATATATAATATTATAATATTTAATTTGAAGTTTTTCACGTCTCTGGTTTTCATTTATTATTTATCACGCCCTCGTTTTGACAAGATCCCTGCGAATCAAATGCCTGTCAGAGTTGAGAGGACGAGCTTGAACGGGATTTGGTGAGGAGGACAAGTAGGATAATTAATTCATTGAAGAAGAACAAAAAATAATCTTTCTTTTCCAGATTTTTAAAAACCTAATACTAATTAAAAGATTAAAGGGTAGTAATTGTAAGAATTATAACTTTTCAGATATGACTTCTTCTTTGATGAGATGGATGAATGATCTGAATATCTTTCTTATATGAGATCACGGGTTTTTTTTTTTTTTTGTTTTTATTGATACCCGCCGTGCGCTCTCCTCCGCCCCCCCTCTGTGCTCTGACTGTTGAGCTCCCCCCTTGTATCTCCCGTCCCCAATCTCCAGGCCTTCTGTATTTCAGATATTTTGATTTCGTTCTTACTTTTCTTTTCTTGTTTTTTTTTGTCATCCTTTTAACTATATATTACGTTTATTAAGCCTGCCATTAGTTGTTTATATTTCTTCATCTTGTAGATAAGTCGGATTTTTTATCCGCCGCGCGATAGCCGGTGATGGAGAATCTGTCCTACCACTCACACAGCCGATATTTTCAAAATATTATTTTTAATAAATATTTTTTTCTGTTAAATTTTTTTTTGTTGTATACCTTATAATAGTTTTAAGGGGCGGGAAAACGATAGAAAAAAAAAAAAAAAAAAAAATAAATAGCGCCAACAATTGCCAAAAAAAAAAAAACATATTAGAAAAACGGATGCATCATTATGTTTGAGGCACTTAAATTTTTATAAAACATTCTATGTTTGCTCCCCTTCACGTTGGCTTTCAAAACGAAAGCAGTCGGGGGTTTATTAGAAGCGACGGAGTCACATGGCAAGGCCGTGGGTTCGAATCCTAGTTCGGATCCCTAGGGTTAGAGAAATTAACCTAGAAATTTCTTCCCTCCTTGAATAGGGCATTGCCAGTGAGGTGTGAACTTGCTTCTACAATATAAAAAAAAAGTGTAATTTGCGATTTATTTTAGTGCTCGTCACGTTTTTTAAAAAAAATCTCTTGTAGTCAGCAGTTGTTCACTTTAAAAATTGTTGAGTAATGCTGCATTCATCGGACATTTTATGGCGATGAAATTAGCTCAAAATCTACCAGAATTTAGCAAATGGTCCTCAAAATAAAAATTTTAGAGTTTGCTTTTCTCTTTCGAATGTGTATCATTTATCACCATAAAATTAAAAAATAATATTTGCCAGTACAATTACCTGTAAGTTGCCCAAGTGAGTCGACTCAAACAACCTCCTTGCGGAAAAACATTCCACAAAAAATTGGCAACGCTATTACAGAATGAATGTTTTCCTA
>JABUQX010049889.1:20000-22500 GCA_015478945.1 Trachelipus rathkii
CATGTATATATATTATTATATTTATAGGACAAACCATTGTTATAATAAAGATACTATATAATATATATATATATATATTATGTAAATAACAATAATATATAAAATATATAATATTTATATATGCTGAAGATGAAGAGAGAGAGTATAGAGAGGGAAGAGACGAAGCAGAGATAGAGAGAGAGAGAGCAGAGAGAGAGAGAGGAGAGACTCAGATAGCGAAGAAGCATTTATCAAAGTCGAATGACTATACATATAAATTACATTATCTTTTTCAAAGGTTTTACCTTCATTTTTTTAATGTTTTCGCAGAACTTCGCTCAATAATTCATTTTAACTAAATTGCATTACAATTATGAAAAAAATATTCATTTGTAATTCCATGAACACAAGAGAAAGGTTTAGTTTTAAGGTATAGAAAAAGAGTTTCTCGCATTTTGCTCGATTGTTGCTTTGTGGATTTGAAGAAATTCTTTATAAAGCCAAATAGATATTAAAATATTTTTAGGGTCTTTTGTGAGGATTACTTGTGGATTATATGTAATTTGAAATTCTTTAAAGAATCCACATTCCACTTCAACAATCTTTGACCTAGTTTAATTTATTTTTTTTTTTTATTTTTATTGATTATTATGTATGTATTATTTAGTATTATTAACTATCATTACATTGAACTATTATTCCATTAGTATTTATTATTTATTATATTGATTATTATTATATATATTATCTATATAATTATATATTATTATTATAATTATTGAACATTATTATATTATTATAATAATTTATCATTTTTTTTTTATATTATTATTATTATTATTATTATTATTATTATTATTATTATTATTATTATTATTATTATTATTATTATTATTATTATTATTATTATTATTATTATTATTATTAATCATAATATTCAATAGAATATTTAATATTGTATTATCTTATGTGGAAATAAATAAAATTAATTAAATTATTATTATTATTATTATTATTATTATTAGTTATTCTAATTATTATAATAGGAATTATTCTATAGGAGTTATTCTAGGAGATATCATTATAGGAGTTATTCTATAGTATTTATTATATTATATTATTATTATTATTATTATATTATTATTATTCATTATTAATTATATTACTATTATTATTTTTATCATTATTATTATTATTTATTTATTATTATTATTATTTTATATTTAATTATATTATTTATTATTATTATTATTTATTATAGGGTATTTATATTTATTATTATTTTTTATTATATTATATATTAGTAGTAATGTTATCATTCATATTATATTATTATTATGTTGATTTATTATTATTATTTTATTATTATTATTATTATATTATTATTTAATTATTAACATTATTACTTATATTATTATTGATTATTATTATTATTATTATTATTATTATTAATATTAATTATTATTATTTATTATTATTATTATTTATTATTATTATATTATTATTATTATTATTATTATTATTATTATTTATATATATTATAATATAATATATATATATATATATATATATATATATATATATATATATATAATATATATATATATATATATATATTTTATATATATTTATATATATTATATTTATATATAATATATATATATATTACTGTATATATATGTAATATATATATAGTATATAATATATTATATATATATATATATATAGTATATATATATATATTATATATATATATATATAATTATATTATATTATTATAATATATATATATATATAAATATAAATTAGCAAATAATACTATATATATATATATATATATATATATATAAGTATTTTCGATTTATTTCACCAAGTGACTTGGTTAAAATTTTCCTTTGTTGCTCGCCTATTTTGATAATTTGATGTTAAAAATCGCTTAGCTTCAATTATTCACCAAAAGCAGAACCGATGAGCTTACTGCTGGAACATTAAACAGAACTCTATTGAATTTATTATAGTTTTTATGAGTTTGAGTAGCATAGACAAATAAAATTCTCTTATAATCTTATTTTCTTTGTGATCAGTTAGCTTAACTCAACTAGCAACTTACAAAATTAACGTTCCTAAAATTATGCGTAAGGATACAAATGGTTATTGTCACTTTTTAGCACGTTTCCCTTGTTTATTCTTTAAGTGTTTCTATAACTAATAGTGTGGTAATCTTGGTATCAAGACTCAATAGTTTGTCTAATGGTATGAAAGTTTACGAAAGTACTAATTGAGGCATTGTAACTTCTAAGACACTTAAAACTGATTTAAATTTAAATTCCATATGACCATAATTTTACCTAAATTATTGCATCATTATGGATTTAGACTAATAGAGATTTTTTTTATGCAATTAATGATTATTGATTGATTAATGATTAATAATGATTTGTTAATGATTATTTAATTTACTTTGCATTATTGTTTTATGATTGTTAAAATTTGATAACTAATATGGTTAAAATCTGCCTGA
>JABUQX010049889.1:27500-40000 GCA_015478945.1 Trachelipus rathkii
GACTGCTTTATTATACATAGACATAGATGAATATATATATATAATTATATATACTAATTCTACTCCTAAAGTCCTAACATATATCACTGAACATTCATATATATATATATATATATAAATATATATACTATTATATATATCTATATATATATATTCACATATATAATAACTATATCATATATTATATATGATATATATATATATTATTATAGTTATATATACACTCACACTTTAAACAAGGGCAAGTTTCATATACTACGGTTAAATTTATAAAATAAAATACATAAATAAATTCTCGTTCTAAACGATTTTTTGCTAGTATTACTCATGTGAAAAATACGGCATTTGTGTGAGAAATGTTACGCGTATAAAGAGTCAGTTTATCGAAAATGTGGGAGATGGTGAATGGGAGTGACTGTCGTTACCATGGAGTTCTGTGGGAATACCGTTGGGTAACTCTGCACATCAACCACACAAGCAAACCTTGTAAAAAGAGGTGCAGAGAACTGCCAAGGTGAATTTACAACAGGAAGGTAATGCTTTTTTTAATTATCACAACATGTATTTGTGGGTTATGCGGGTTGAATATCGAGGATATTAGAACTTATATGTATAGCGGGGGACCGAAGTTATAACGGAATATACCAGGGTCGATGACTATAGTACTGATATATACCATGTTCTATATAATCGGGAACCAATATATAAATTAGCCTAATTAATTAGATTATTCAATATATTTTATATCTTTTGATATTTTTGCACATATAATTTTACTTATAACTATAGTACTAAATTATTAATCAATATAATATATAAATAATAATATATTATTATATTTAAATAAAAATAATAATAATAATAAATAAAAATAAATTATAATTAACCTATATAGGCATTATTCATAACGTATCTATATGATTTAAAACCTGTAATTAACTTTTACACCTCTCCCAACCTTTTTTTGTAACAAGCTTCTTGTTTTTCTTCTTAATAGTATTTCAGTTCTATAAAGCGCACTAATTATCAGAAATACATATTTAAATAAAAATTAGTAATAATATATATAATATATTATATTTATATATTATATATACCGTAATATATATATATATTATAATATGATATATTATATATATATATATATATATATATATATATATATTATTAAATTATATAATATATATTAATATATATATAATTATATATATTAATATATATATATATTATATATATATAAATATATTTATAATATAATATATTATATATAATATAATATAATATCATACATGATCATGATTGGATGTGGAGTTCGCAAATATGCACGAAATATCCGAGGCATGCATGAGCATTTCAAGGGCTTAAGTATTAGAGGTACCCCAGCCCTACTGCATTGTCCTTTTAGTCGCCTATTGCGACTGAGAATCTTAAAATTAAGAGCATTAAGAAATATTGTATCTTTGAGACTTGCAAAAAAATGCTTGTTTCTCTCCATCTAGTGTCTTCAGTGAGAGTTTGTTTAATCAAGCTTGCAACACAAAAGAAAGACTTTAACCTCAAAAAGCTGAAAAGCATCTATTTTTGCACCACATTTTTTGGAATCTTAAGCTTTTGATAATTCAAGAAATTTAGACATTCTCCAATATTTTAAAACGGTATAAGTAACTGTATTTAACAATGTTATGATTAAGAATCTTTGGTTTTGTTTAATCAATTAAACATTTAGAAGAAAAGCTTTTTTTTTTTTTTAAGTCTTCGTAGCTCGGTGGTAGAGCACTCTCCAAACAAGCTAATGGGCCAGATTTCAAGACTGTTTGGGATTTTTAAAAATAAAATATTTTTTATACTATTTCAATAATATCCTGCATCCGCGATAGGTTTGGCCAACCAGGAACCTTTCTCGATGGGTTCCACTAACAGGACATTAAAATGTACCTTTGTTAAGACCAAATTGGGGAAAGTATTTTATATTTTAAGATTATTTTCTCCCCCATAAACTAGTAGTAATGTCTAAATTGAAAATTTTCTCTAATTTTTATTACTATTTATCTGATTTTTTATGAAATTTTCGGCGGAGATACAGTTAGGGGAGCTACAAAACTTCAATAAATGTATTAGGTTTATACCTTCTTTAAACAGTATTCAACAATATTAAAATCTCTTCATAGATTTTTTTTAACAAATATAGAAATTATTTGCTAAAAGTTAAAATTTTCCTTTTTTTTTAAATTTATTTGAGTTTTTTAAATGACATTATCAAAGTAAATATAATTTAAAAAGTTGCACAACTTTTATTTAGACTATTTTTTTTTTTTTTAATATATATACCGTATACCGAATCATTGTACCTCTGAACACGCCATGTCCAATTTGAAACAGTCAGCACAATGACTTTCCCAGAAATCAAATTGTTAGGTATATAAAAAGATACTCTAAATAAAAGATGTATAATTCGTCCAATTCAATCTACTCAAAAACTTTTATAAAAATTGGACGAACAGTAAAAAAATTAGAGAGAATTTTAATTTTCGCCTTTACAGATAATGTGAAAAAAAAATCTACATTGACATACGTTTTCTTTTTGGAAATGTTTTAGAACATTTAGAATTTAGAGGTATACTAGATTTGGCCTCATATCCAGTATACATGTAAATGCTTAATTTTTTTTTTTCGAAATTGTGTCAATCAAAATCGGCAACACAGATGTCTAACAGTTGTGTAAATATAAAAGTGCTCCGAATAGAAGTTTCATAACCACCAATTATATATACTCCGAAAAATTCGTAATATCTGGAAGAATTTTAAAAAGAATTAGAGAAAATTTAAATTTTGACTTTTTTTAGTTTAACCTTGAACTTGTCCCATAAGTTAATTGCATTTGTATATACATAAATATATACCTATCCCTTGCTTTCCCATAACTAGCGGTAAGATGTTCAAGCATGCACCGGGAATTCGAGGCATGCACGAACATTTTTAGGGTATAAAAAAGTTGTAGTGGGATCCAAACCCACGTTTTTTTTTTTGTATGTGTGGGTATATTGTGGTTGTAGGTACTTGGTTAACACATCAATCAACGAACGAGACATATTTTTTTATGACCTTATGAATTTTGAAATACCCCAATACACGTTTTCAAAATGAAAATGAATCCTAGGGAATGTGAATTGAGGTGGAGGTGGGAGGACGAATGTTCCTGATTTTACCAGTTATGTAAATGCAGAAATAAAAATGCACATTCATTGTGGGGTACGAGACGTGCAAAGGAAAGTAATGAAATACCATAAGCTCTTATGCAGGGCAAAGATATATGACTAAGAGGGATTAGTGTAAAAATGTTGGCAAAGAAGTATATTGAATATCTTAAAATTCCGTTTGAAAATGGAAATTATATAAAATATTTTGTAATGTTTTGATTCATTTTAATTTTATATTTATTTTCAATTTTTTTTAAGCACCAAAATCCAAACCATTCGTATGGTCCAAAGACTTAACATCAAAATTGATAGATTTGGTGAAAGAAAACTATTCACGATTAAATAGCAAATTAGAGAGGAACAAAAAATTCTGGGAAGACATTTGGATGAAATTAAAAGCCGCGGTAAGAGAGTACCCTACTTGTGTTTATAAAGATTTTTTTTTTCAATTTTTGTTCATGTTCATCAATTACAGTTCCATGCATGAAAGTATAAAATGTTCTCGTTGTTTTTGGTGGTGGTATTTTTTTTTTTTTTTTAATTAATTATTTTAAATGAGTTTGCAATGGGAGACGTTGTAACAGGTTTCACAATTTTCATTTAGTCAGTTTGTATAGTGTTAACTAATCTTCTTAACTAATTAACTAATTGAAGTTTTATAAATTTCATATATGTTCCTTTTTGGCTTATATTTAATTAAAGTTTTTTCTATCGCGCTTGTAATTAAATATAACAAAGTGCTAGCTTGTTTCTTGTCTATTAACTTTACTAATGCTTTATAACCATCTGGACATTTCTTCATGTTCTGGCGTTATCTTTTAATATATATTTACGCTATATACTATAGGTAGATATACATTAGTAGTTATTATTATATATTTTATATTATAAATTATATGAATAAATTATCTGATATTTTTTTTCTTTATATATATATATATACTATTAATTATATTTTTATTATCTTTAATATTTGCCATTTACATATATTTATTATTTTAAACTGTATATTCAATTTAAATATGAGACAAAAAATTCAAAGTATGTTATCAAGCCAGTCCGAAGAGATAATATGTGTCAATGAAACATTTCACCGAAAACGCCTCGTTTCAAAGATTATTCAGGTAATAGAAATATGTTAAACACCAATATGAATTTCAGAAAAGAATTTTATTTTGTGAATTATTTATTCATTCTATTTAGTAATTTTTATTAGAACATACTTTTATCTGAACAGATCTTAAAAACTATTAGAACTAGAAATAGTACAATTGTAATTGGTTGCACCAGGTTTATTAAAAATGTTTGATAATATGAGGTTCTATCTCCGCATGCGCAATACAGGTCTTCTATTTCTGCGAACGCAAGTTGTATTTTGGCGGACTGGAGTCTTATAATAGTTTTTCCGTTGGTGTGCTCGAATTGTGGTCACTTAAGATATTCGATTATGCGAAGCCCTCAATTCTTTCGGGTATTCTTTTCAACTGTTTGCTTGTATAAATTCTAATATTTTTGTGTTTTATGTTTGATCGGCTGCTCTATTTAGAAGTGAAATTGCCAAGTGTCATTTAGGGTCTGAGACCGCGAGGCCATACGGTTCTTGGTGCTCTTTCCTCGACTATCCAACGGCGTGGATTAAGTGTTCGAAGGATAGTTAGCGTATGCAACGTATAATCTTGAAATGTTTTTAGCTGGAGTGCCGTTCGTTGCTGTTGAAAATACATTTTCGATCTGAGAAGGGCCCCAGCCGTGAGTGGTGGCGATCTGTAAAAAAAAAAAACATGGACGTCTTCAGTTGTGTAGGCAAGTTCATGGTTCAAGAAATTGGTTCGTATATAAACGTCTCCAGTAGTCTCGCTGGTAAGAGTAATGGATTCTCTAATCAAATGGTCGCCATACATTCCGAACATACATTCAATGATTAATACTGGTGTTGATTTGTCGCGTTTCAGATCTATTGCATGTTGGTTTTCTCATTTTTCAGTTTTCCATATGTGTATTGTTTGCTGGAAAGTTTCGATATGTGCGTCGTCTGGAAAATTTTTTGCTTTCTTCTCTTTTTCAGTGTGAACAAGTAACATTTCGGTGCTAAATTGTGTGAGAATTGTCCTGCCAATTTTCTGTTGCTCCAGTGGCGAAGACAAAGCTACATCCTGCAATAAAGATCTGTTGGTACAGAGTTGCCTGCACTCGTTGGATGTGATTAGGTACATTCAAGTTCTGTTTTCCAATACCCTGAATAATTGTTCGAATGACTTACATGTATGTGTTTTGTGCAATCTTTCTTTGGTACTTGTTGTGGACTGTCCTCAAGGTTCTTGGAGAACCTGTTTTTCGACATCTTGAGTTGATACTGTGCGAGGTCCGCCCGTTTCCATTAGTAAGTTTTTTTTAAAACTTCCTGTTTCTCTAAGATTCTTTGATTTGGAGACGTGCAAACTATACGTAGATGATTGCGGGATGACCCACGATTAGGGACATTTCTTCATGGAACGCCATGGCTGCTAATGAATTCTTGTTTCGTACGACCGTAAACAAAAATGCATTATCGCATCATTTCCACCTATTTGTGTAATTCATTGTTTTGTTAAAAATGATAAGCAAACTTGAACACAGAACTTGTACGCGACACGGACTAGTATTGTTAATGAAGCGATATACGGAACTAGTAAATAACAGTGTAGGTAAACTTTTCCTACGGTATATTTGTGGCTTATTATTAAAAGGTTGAGATTTGGGTTTCACGGCGACGGGCAATTGGAATAAATTAGGTCAGATATTGTTCCAATTAATTTTCACTCACCTTGTATTCTTTGGAAAACGGGCGTTTTCGGTGAAATGTTTATTGGCACATAATTATTCTTTTATATTTATGCAGAATACTTTATACTGATTTTTTCGCAATTATTTTTAACGATGCACTTTGTAATATATTATATATATTATATATATATTATTTAAAAAATTATTTTATATATTAATATTTTAATATAAGTATATAGTATATATATATATTTATATATATATATATATATTTATATATATATATATATAATATATATATAGTGATTTTTATACTTATATTTATAGTATTTATATATATATATATATATATATATATTATATATATTTAGTAGATTATTAAGTAAGGTGATGATGTTATCAAGTATGATACAGGAGGCTTTTGGTTTAACGAAAAAACATTATAGGTTTTAGCTGGTTAATACATGATATTACTGGAACTTTCCTTAATATTTTACTTCTCAATTGCTTTTTTCTTAGCCTCATCTTTACCTTTATCCTAATATGTAAACTGTGTTCTGATTTTAATAATTTATATAATAATATAATAAAATTTCTTTTCTTGCCAGGATGCTAATGCAAGCCTTCGAGAAGGTCGTGATCGCCGTAAACGACCTTCTCACTTTCGGCGAAATGTATGCTGTATATTCCACACGACTTTGTCAGAGGAATATTTATGTTTGAGGAGAAGAGGAAAAGAGGTGATGGATTATTTAGAAAAGGGCAATTTGATTTGCTCGCTGTGACTGAAACAAAGATGTTAACGGAAATTAGGTGAAATTAAGTGGGTTGTGATGTGAAATGTGTGCGTGCTGGTGTGGGAGAGAATGAGAGAGGAAGAGAAAGGGAAGTTTTGCAATTTTGTTGAGTGACCTGTGGTATGAAGCTATGGCAGACTTTGATTGTGTGAGTCCTAGAATTCTAATGGGTTCACATTTATAGTTTTTGAAAAGGTCTAAGGTATGTGTGGTTGTAGACGTATGGGCCATCTGAGGGAAACGTTGAAGAGAGTACGATTTGTTTGGGATAAGTTTGAATTGATGTTTTGGGATGGGGTTGAGTTATTGGAGCTTCAGATTTGATAGGTTTTGGGGACTGAAATGGTTGGATAGGTGATCAATAAAAGGGATGGTATAACAGGGTGGTTTTTGGGGTGGCGGGAGAAATGGAGAATGGTAGGAAGGTGATTGATTTCTGTGAAGAAGAGGTAAGGTAGTGTGTAAGTAATACTTTCTTTAAACACAAAGTATCCATAAGTATACTAGGGTTGGTGTAGGTAGAGATGGTATCGAAGTGAAAGATATGATTGATTTGGTGTTTGTGAAGAAGGAGATGTTGAAAGTATGTGTTGGATGTTAAATCAGTTAGGGGTTTAGGAATGGGATTATCGGATCATTTGTTGTTTTTTTGTTAAATTAAGTTAGTGGGGCTTTGGATGGAGAGGAAGGTGGATACGAAAGGAAGTAGGTTAAAATAAGAGTGAGAAGTTAGTGTGCAAGATAATAAGGATAAGTATGTAAGGACGCTCGCTAGTAAAAGGTTGAATGTGAACAAGTTGATACTGAGCCAAATCTGGGGAACAAATGAAGGAGCAATGTTAAGTAGTGCAAGGAAGTGTGTGGATGTTTGCTAAAGTGGAAGTAAGAATGTTACCAGCGAATGGTGGAATGAAGAGTGATGAAAGCGGTTAAAGTAAAAAAGAGCGTGGTTGAATGTACTAAAAGCAAATGATGAAGGATTCAAAAGAAAGATGCCTGGAATTATATAAGGAAGGAAAAAAAAGAAATAACTTAAAAGGTGTATACGTAGGAAGAAAAAAAAGGGTAAATGAACAGTTTGGAAGGAGATGAATGGGGACATACAATGAATAGGAAGCTATCTTCTGGAAGGAGCGCGAAAGTTAAGAATGAGAATGAAGGAAGGGGAATCTGCTTAGAAATATGAATAGGGATGGTGCTTTTGTAACTGATGAAATGGATGTTGAGGGGAGTGTGGAAAGAACATTCGAAAATCTGCACAATATTAACAGTAAAGATGAGGGTTAGTGAATGTGTGCGGTTTTGATGGTGCAGAAGGAATAGGTATTTTTTGGGGATATGAGGTTATTTAGTAAGGAGGATTGGTATGGGTTAGGGTTTGAGAATAGTTGAGGAATTGGTAAATCTTGTCAGGTATTTTATTGATGAATATTACAGTGAATTTATCAAGAGTCGAGGCTGAGAATGGTGATTTGATTGGATTTTTGGAAGTTTGTTTGTATAAAGCGTTTATGAGGTATAGTTTCAGGGATTGGAGAGAGCGGTAATAGTACCCTTTTCTTATATAAGGGAATGGGAGAAAAGGGGAACTGTAGAAAATTATAGGGGGAATAAGTTTTATTGAGTGTTGTAGGGAGAGGTGTAATGCTGGTATTTTTGTGTCGAAAGAGTGTGTGTCGGTTGATCTGATTGGACTTGATTTGGTGAAGAAATCAAGGTGCGTTTAGGGAGTGGTAGAGGATGTGTGGATCAAATCTTGACATTGAAACAAATGATTGAGAAAATGAGTGAGAAGAAGAATAATTGGTATTTAGGTTTTATGGATTTGCAACAGGTTCGTATGATAGAGTTTTAATAGGTAATTGGTTTATGTGCAGGTGTTAGTGTATTATTATATGGGTGTTTTGGTGGTATTGGGTCTTCTGATGGAATAAAGTATATGTATGACGATTAGTGAAGGGCGTGTTGTAAGAATAATGGTGTCATGGTATTGTTTTAGGATTAATGCGTGAGACAGGGTTGTGTTAGTTCCTTGGTTATTCAATTTGTGATATCCATAATCGTTTATGAAAGATTTTGAGGTGGGGATGGCAGGAATTGGTGTTAGAATGGTGGAGAATGGAGATGAGTGGAGGTGCCCTACCTATTATTATTTTGTCGGCATGATTTGGCTTCTGTGGTGGCGAATCTGAAAGAGAGTTTGAGAGATTGGTAGAGAGATTTTTGGCAGGGTGTGTAAAAAGGGGGCTTTGTAAAGTAAACGTGGATAGAGTAAGGTTATGGTTGTGAGTGAGGACACTCTCAGTGTGAAGTTATGTAGATGGTGGAGAGCTAGAACAATGTGTGAGGTGAGCAGTGCGAAATCATGTTGTTGATGAGAAGGGAACGGACGATTACAGGTGTAGTAGGTAAGTTGTGAATGGCAGGAAGGTGGCTGGTGCAATTAAATCGTTGGTGAATGTAAAGGGACTAAGTCTTGAGTGTGCTAGGGTCTTAACATGAGGGTATGTTGTTACCTGTCTTATTGTATGGTAGTGAGACTATGGTCTGGAAATAAGAAGTATAGGATCTAAACAAAGTTCAATTGTTTCAGATGGACTTTTCTTAGAGGGTGTGTAAGGTGTGAGAAAGATTGATAAAGAGAGGAAATGAACGTATTAGAGAGTGGTGTGGTTGGTGAAGAAAGGGGTAAATGAGAGAATAAATGAAAGTATGTTGAGATGGCTTGGTCATGTGGAAAGGATGAATGATAGTAGGTTGGTTAAGCGGATGTATAGTGGTGAGTGTGTTGGGAACCGACCGGCTGGGAGACCGAAGAGAAAGTGGATTGAGTCGGTGAACGAATGTCTGAAGGAGAGAAATGTGAGTTTGGCAGAGGCGAGAATAAAGGTGCATGATAGGAGAGAATGGCGGGGTTTTGTATGGGGGCATGGTTGTGGCCCACCTGGGCCAGGGGATGAACCCTTACATTGACGATTTACCATAGTGAGGGTCCGTCGCGGTCCCATGATGCTCTAGGGTGGATTTTCTGTCTGTGACGAGCTCTCACTAATTAATGGTACAGAGGGGGCGGTAAGGCTGGGGCTTTCTTCGACTTTGTCCATGCTCTCCTACTGCTGTTTTCTTTTCCGATGCTTGTACATGCAGCCTTACCGCCCCAATCTTGGGGCAAAGAGGAAGGTGAAGAAAGAAAGAAGAAAGAAAGAAAGATAATAAAAATAATAATAATAATAATAATAATAAACACATTTAAATGATTTCAATAAAATTTAAATTTATTAAGTTTTCGAATTTGTGGTTGGTGGGGGTTAGTAGGAGAAAGTAGCATTTGCAAATGATATTGAAGAAGATTGAAGCATCTTCAGATATTTTATATTACTTTCTGTATACTCCTTAATTGGTAAAAAAAAAATGTTACATTTTGATACACTAAATTTGAAATTGTATTAACTAGTTTTAGTATTCATTTCTTTTTTAACCTTTACATTGTTTCTTAAATTCATAGGACCCTAGTTTTGATAACTTCACAAGTAGTTGGGAACAGGTAAGAAAAAAATTTTTCAACCTCGAGCAACACTATAAAAAATATATTCAGAATGCAACAACCACTGGACAAAACCGTATGAAAATGCCAGATTTCTACGACGAACTACGAGAAATTTTTGCCGAAAGGCAGGCAATACATCCGACGTATGTGTGCAGCATCGGACTTGAGGAATTTGAGAAAACACCTTCTCCAGCACCTCTTGGACCTCCAGAAGTTCAACAGCAGAGTAAGATATGAGAAACGAAATATATATATATATATATATATATATATATATATATATATAAATTATATAAAAAAAAAAAAAAAATATATATATATATATATATATATATATATATATATATATATATATATATATATATATATTATATATATATATATATATATATATATATTATTATATAAATATGTTATATACTTTATTATATATGATATATATATATATATATATATTATATATATATATATATATATATATATTATATTAATATATTTATATATTATATATCTATATTTATATAATATTATATATATTATATATATATATATATATATATATATATAATATATATATATTATATATATATATATATATATATATATATTATATATATATATATATATATAATATATATATATATATATATATATTATATATATTATATATATATATATATCTATATATGTATATAAATCTCAATCTACTTTTTTCCCAAGATTGGGATTAAGGTGCGTTACATGCATCGGAAAGAAAAGCAGTAGGAATATGACAAAAGTCGAAAAGGAAGGCCAGCCTTACCGCCCCCTGAAGAGAGTTTCAAAGGAACTCGTCGCAATCAGAAAATCCACCCTAGAGTTTTCACGAGACTGCTCGACGGATCCTCACTATAGTAAATTGTCTTGTCAAGTTTAGGGTTCATCCGGCCTGGTCCCAGGTGGGCTCACAACATACCCCTACAACACTTCCGCTCTTCTCTTCCTATCATGCACCTTTCTTCTCGCCTCTTACCAAACTCACATTTTCTCTCCTGCAGGCATGTCTTTACTGACTCAATCCACTTTTTCTCGATCTCCCAGCCGTCGATTCCCCACACACTCACCACTATACATCCGCTTAACCAACCGACTATCATTCATCCTTTCCACATGACCAAACCATCTCAACATACTTTTCATTTATTCTCTTGTTTACCCCTTTCTTCACACCCCACAACTCTCTTATACGTTCATTCCTCATTTTATCAATTCTTCTCACACCTACACGCCTAAGATTGTCCATCTGAACACATTGAACTTAGATCATAGCCTTCCATACCATAGTCTCACTACTATACAATAACACAGGTAACAACATACCCTCATGCAAGACCCAGCGCACTCCAGACTTAGTCCTTTTACATTCACCAACGATTTAATTGCACCAGCCACTTCCTGCCATTCACAACTTTCCTACTACACTCTGCATCATCCGTTCCCTTCTCATCCAACACATACCCTAAATATTTAAACTCAGACACTTGTTCCAGCTGTTCACGCATTGACAATTCACACTTAGGGCTAATCCTCACCACACCATACCCCTACTCTATCTACCGTTTACTTCAAACCCTCCTTTTACACCCTGCCAATTCTCTCTACCAATTTTTCAAACTCTCTTCAGATTCGCCACAAAGAACCAAATCATCCGCATATAATAGGTAGGGTTCCCTCCACTCATCATCATTCTCCATCATTCTGACACCATTTCCTGCCACCCCCACCTCTAATTCTTTCATAACCACACACACACACACACATCATCATCATCATCATCATCATCATCGTCATCATCATCATCGTCATCGTCATCATCATCATCATCATCATCATTTTTTTACCCAAGATTTTGGTTAAGGTGCGTGACATGCATCGGAAAAGAAAAGTAGTAGAAGAATATGACACAAGTTGAAAAGAAAGCTCAGCCTCATCATTGACTTTTAGAACATTTAACCTCTCTTCTTTTTAATTTTAAGCATCACCTCTTCATTCCACCACTCACTATGGGTATTCTTACTTCCTAATTTAGCACATCCAAATACTTCTCTTCCACTACTAAGAAATGCTTCCTTCCATTTGAGTCAATATTTTTCAGTTTCACCTTGTTCACATTCAACTGATTTATTTTCAAGTGCTTTCACATTTTCTTATAACCTT
>JABUQX010049889.1:45000-59753 GCA_015478945.1 Trachelipus rathkii
ACAACCTGAAGCTTGTTAATAATTTATTTGTATACCGGGAAAACGAATCCCAATTTCCAGTAAAGAATAGACCTCTATCGTGATGTTTTTCGAAGAAATTATGCCCCAAACATCCTTGTGTTCTGTGAGACACATAGGTCTCTTATAAGTACAGTGTTGCAGCATTCAAGGAAAATTTCATCACTTTTTGGAGTCTGCAAAATATGTTACAAGATGATGACAATACAACTAAAAAGGGGTCTCAACTACAATGTACCATGACAAAATTTGGGTTCATTATCTGTGTTTTATGTTATTCTTGTTACTAAAAGTATTTAACATTACCGGAATGTGGCATATGATTTGCGGACAAAAAATAATAGATATGTTAATGGTTCAAATCCCATTAAAAAGAATAGTAATAGACACGAAAGGTCATCGTAACACCGAGGACACACTAAGCCCTAATAAATTAAAAGGAAGGGACCCAAAAAAATGAACTAATGGAAAAAGGAAAAAAGGAGGAAAGAGAAAAGCAACCATGTAAAAATCGTGTGAATTGAACATGTAGTTAATATAGATAGAGATATAATATTAATAATTAGAAGATATAGAAATATAAATATAATATATATATATTATAAATAGTAGTAGTATATATATTATATATAAACTATATATATTAAATAATATATAGTATATATTAATATAGTAATATAATATATAATAAAAGATAATATATAAATATAATAATAAAATATAATACATTATATATATAATAATATAAATATTATATATAATATAAGTATTAATATATATATGAATACAATAGATATAAAATAGGTAAAGATGAATAATATTATATAATAAGAATATAATACTAATAAATAATTTAATAAATATATCAATTATAATAATACATTAAAAATAATTAGAATAAAAATAATTATAATATATATAATATAAATATAAATATAATATATATTAGTATATATATAGAGTTAGATGAATACTATAATAGTATAGAAATAGATATAGAAAAATATATAAATATATATAATATGAAAAATATATATAGGATAATAAAAATATAAGTAAATCATATTTTCCTCAACGTTACAAATCTGAAAAAAATCAAAAAAAGTCAAAAAAGCATTTGCTTTCTAAAAAAATCAAAAAAATAATTCCGTTAGTAACCCCTAGAGATATAATATATTATAGATATAATAAAAGAATTATAAATATTAATATATATTATAATGATAAATATAGTAATAATAGTAAATATAATATAGAAAAATAAATAGTGATAATAATAATATATAATATATAAGTATATAATATAATAATATATATATAATATATATATATATATATAAATAATATGAGATAATTATATATATAAAAAATAATATAATAGTAATTATTAATGTTATATAATATATTAATGTAATAATAAATATAAAATTAATATAATATAACTATATATTAGATAGTAATAATAATATAGATTAATAAGTAACCATAATACAGATAGCATAAATGCAATAAAGTCAGAGGAATACGTTAAGTATATAAAAGAATAAAAGAAAAAAAAATAAAAAAAACAAAGAAAAGGTAAAAATAGAAATATAAAACAATAAAATATACATATAGATAGTAAAAAAATAAATAAAAGAAGTAGAACCAGAAATAAGCTTAAAATAATAAAATAAAAAAGCAAATAATAGATATATATATGATATATATATAAGGAATACATACCAATAAACTATAAGTTAAGAATAGTGATAATAAATATCTATAATAATAATATATATATATATATAAAAGTATTATTAGAATATATATATAGTTATATGAATTACTATATAGTAAAATAAAATATATAGAAGATAATAAATAATATAATATATAAAATAAGTAAATCATAGAATGAATATAGTTATGTGTAGGTTAATTGATAGTAATTTAGTGAAGAGATGACAGAATTAAGAGAGACCGCAAGAAATAACAGAGTCTAAAAAAGAAAAGAAATGTGTCCAAGTCAACCACTACCACCAAATAGAGAAATTCAACGAATAAATTTACCTTGAACTAAAATAAAATAATGTAATTACCACTGTATATCAGGTCACAAAACCCTGGTATAAATTAAAGAACCACATGGCCTTACCCCTAGAGCAATAGATCCAGCTCAAACAGACCAACAAGTTAATGTAATTAATACGACCTAAATTGAATTACAGATTAAGCCGCAATTAAGAATAAAGAATGTCCCAGTCAATCCTTAAAAAATCATCTTATTGTACTAATAATTAAGTTATAATAAGAAGGAAAAGTAACCAGAATTAAAAGGAAGCTCGGAATCAAGTGCCTGTCTGAGGGCACCGGTGGCGTCGCTAGCGATAAAACTAACCCTATTACCCAACTCCCTCATAACATTGATAGAATTATGATGAAAGATTGGAAAGGAGTAGTGTGTGAACAATACTGTTAAGCGAACTGTGCTAAGGAATGTTCCCACCGTTCATAACCCTGATGAGAACCAGTGATATAAAAGGAAATATTTACTTTAAGAGAAGCGCGCGCGAGGGTGCTCTTTTTGAGTAGCGTGGTGCCCAGTTCAAACCATAGTTACAAGATAAATTCGATATAATTAAATGACAGCGCCGTATTGCCCTCTAGTAAGGTGTTCCCAGTCGCAACCATAGGAGTAAATAAAAATGTAATAAAGATGTAACAAGTGGTTTTACTTATAAAGTCGTAATGGGCCTTATCTTGACTCCCAGGAGTCCCAGCCAACAATATATAATATAATAATAAAAAATAATATAATTAAGTAAGCCACACTGATCCCTTAGATAAAATGTCGCCAAAAGTCAACTATATAAAAATAAGAATAATACTTAAAAGAAGCCGGCAAATAACAAATTGGTTCCCTTATTTAGACTAGCCTCAGATATGCAAACAATAAAAGATTAATTAAAATTGAAGAAGGCCGCATATGGCCCCTTTCTAGAACTGCCCAGTCAATAAACCCATAAAAAATAAGATTTAAAGATAAAATATTTATATAATAATTAAAATGGTATAATGAAATAAGTAAATTTAAATTATAAAGAAAGCCACCATGGCCTAAATACCTCGACCTTGTCCCAGCTACAAAACCAACAAAAAAATAATGAAATAAATAAAAGAAATCAATAAATGCAGAAGCCGCATGGAACCTATCTAGACTTACCACATCAACCCATAATAATAAATTGGAAATAAACTTAATTTCTATTAATTATTAAATTAATCTGAGCTTCATCTGACTATGTTTGTGGATACCCCCATCATGAGGTCTTCTGAATTTATATATTCTTATTTATTAATTATTATGGATTAGGGATGGCCAAAAAATAAAGTGAATTAAAACCTTATTTATAATATTAACTTAATTATAAATTAATTACTTGTTAGGAACTTTGACTGGAACCAGTCTATAAGTTAAGCCCATGCTGTGGAGATCTTAATTATAAGTAGCTTAATTATAATATTAACATTTAATTTATTATCTAAAAAATATTAATTCTATTAATTCTGTAAATTTTTATGGGTTGCTGGACAATTCTAGAGTGGCCAAAAATACGCATTCTCAATTATTATTTTGTAATGGATCGACCAGGATCAATCTAAAAAGAACCTGCGGCTTCTTAAGTATTTTCTTATTTATAATGGAGTTAACGGGGAATTCTTAGAGGCGATCAATGGTGCTTAATTTATTATTTTTAATTTAATAATTATTTATTGTTACTAGGGACAGTCTAGATGAAGGATACAATGCGAAGTATCTAGATAAGTATATTTTTGACTTTATTTATATTATTTTTATATGGGTTTAACTGTGGAACATTCTAGAGCCCAATGCAAGAGCATTTGCTGTAATTTATAAAAATTTTATTAAAGCTTTGACTGGAAACATTCATTAAATGATTAGAGGACCGGAGCGTGCTTATCAATTAATATTATTATCTTAGTATTAATATGATTTTGTTTCTTGAATATTTAAGATGAGGAATGGTTAATGCAGCTGCTTAATTATTATTCCCCTTAATTAAGAAGCATGCAAATCGTCAAAGAATTGTCCCAGTCAAAGACCCTGATAAATAAATAAGAAAAATAAATACTTAAGAAGCCATCATGTCCTTAATTAAATAGACTTGTCCAAAAAGATCACCAATATAAATATTAATAATAATTAAAGAAAGACGCTAATGTCCACTCTTAGAAGAAGTCCAAGTCAATCCACGATAAGTAATAAAATAAGAATACAAATATAAATGAAAGTGTGTGCACTGAATAACTACTACTACAAGTCAAACCAATAATAATAATAAATAAAAAATAATAAGTAATAAAGAATGAATATAAGTTTTGTTTAATAATAAAAATGTATATCCAATTCAACATCAAATAATATAAATAGAATAATACTTAAGAAGCCGCAGAAGTCAACCCCTAATATTGAAGAGCGAATGGAAGATCAACAATAAAAATAAATAATTTAGAAGCCCGGCATTGCCCCGTAGAATTGTTATTGTTTCATAATAATATAGAAACTAAAGAAATAAATATCTTAATAAAGAGAACCCGCAGGAGCCATATCTATGACAAGAACTTCAACGGCCTAGATTAACTTAATCCTACAAAACCAAAAATCAACCGTCCTCGAATTGACTTTGTCTAAATATCATAAATTAAGAACGCGTGACTAAGCAATGGTGAGGACAATATTGCAGAGAGATACTCGCAGCGCCCCAAAAACAAAAAAATAGCTAAATAAAATATACGACATGTAGTACACAATATGATCAATACTATATACCAACTTCAGCTCTGGCATCAGTCTGGCACTAAAAAATTTGTCGGAACTTTTTAAAGGATCCTATGCCTAGCTGCTGCGGATTCAAACAAATCTCGGAAAAAACCATACACAGCTTGAAACAAATGAACAAAGAAGACTAAAAGGAATTATAATGAAACTTGTACGGCTACGAAAACTGCATACACAAAATAGAAGATTTTGAGTGTGAAGAAGTTAAAACACAATATAAATATATTAAAAACACTCTCCATCTTTTGGTAGAGGTACTAAACGTTTGAGTTCTTGTTGTAAAGTTTTTCTAATTTAATTGCTAATAAGTTTTTACCCTCAAATAAAATAAAAGGAGGCTAGCAAGCTAATACCTAAAAAATAAAATAAAAGAACACATAAAATAAAAAATAAAAAAAAACAAATAAAATAAAAAAATATTCAATATATTAATTTAAAAAAATACAGCTTAAAGTTATATAAAATCCACAAGTGTGACATGTATATATTAATTTGAAGAATGGATTATTGTAAAAATAATGCATTAGCAATAAATAGAAAATTAAAGTTAACATGGACAGAATAGTATATAAATGTTCGTTAGGTACAAAATATGTAAAACTACAATAATCAGATATCATACTATGTATTATATACCTAGTCCTCACGCCTCTGCATAAACGTATTAAATAAGTGTAAAAGATAAACGAAAACATATGAATATAAAGCTACATCACCCCTATGAAAGGTTAATCATTCACCTAAATAATATTGAATCAGCTAAACACAAAACCATAAATAAACATTACAAAGCAGATACTAGTCTCCCCACCCTAGTAATACCCAGAATACGAGCGTACCGAATATATAAAGGTTACCTCTATCCCTATTCATATATATCTCACTCATACCTCTATTAATAATATTTTAAATATGTATATAGGAAATAATATCTTAGTTATATGGACCCTAATCAAAAAAAAAAATAATAAATAAAATTTAATAAATAAAAATAAAATAGTAATACCTGACTCTAAATATGTGTCCCTAAGAAAAAAAATAAATATAAAAGTGGTATAAGGTAATACGTACCCTCACCGTATTGACAATAAGTTAGATAGTTAAAAAATATTATAAATATAAATAGAACATAAAAGACTACATATATAAAATAGAAATAGATATATATATGCAAATATAGATAAAGAAAATATAGAAATATAGAAATATTATTAATATAAGTATATAAAAAATATAATATATAATAATTTAATAAATATTGAATAGTAATAAATTAAATATAATGAATAAGATTATGATATGAGAAATATAATAATAAATAGATATAAAGATATATTAATTATATTTATATGATGAAAATAAATATATAATAAAAAGATATATATATTATAAGATAATATATCTATAAGTAAAGAAAGAATATATATATATATAAGTAATATATATATAGTAATATAAGTAGTAGATAATATAATATATATATATAATATATATATATTTAATATGAAATAAAAATATATATATTAGATATATAGATATATATTAATAGATATATATATATATATAACATAAATATATTATTATATATAATTAATAATAATATATACTGAAAGATAATAATACAGAGCATACCTACAAGAGCTGTACCAGATAGAAATAATAAAATAAGAGTTAGTATATGTTTTTTAATGTATTTATGTATTATATAATAGGAGTAAAAAAGGAAAGACGTAAAACAGGGATATCTTGATATGAGAGTTTTAATATTAATAATACTCCAATAAATAGGGGGAAATAGTTATAAGAATAAAATGAATAAAAAGAAAATGTTAAAAAGATATAAAGTATTTACTTGAAAATTAAATAACTCCAGACTAGAATAATATAAACTAAATATTAATATGTATATAAACTAAAATAATCACATAAAATATTAATAAATAATAATACCATAAATCCAAAAATGGGAAAGGAATCCAAGAATAATTTTTTTTTTCAGAGAGGGGCCAAGAACCAAAAAAATCAGATTCTTCTTAAGTAAGAAATAACTAAAAGAAAGTGTGTAGATAGTATAGCCTTAGGTAAAGTGGATATTAATCACATAATATAATAGGGGTAAATAAAAAGATATAGTTTAAATAATATAAAGAATAGATATATATATAGTATTATTAGATAATAAATATATAATAATATATATATATTATAATATAGAATAATATAAAATAAATATTAATATAAATATGTAAACATTTGATTAATATAGATATTATATATATATAGTAGCAATATATTATGCTAGATATAAATATATATATATATTAGGATAATAAGATATAATATATAATATTTATAATTATAATATAATGATTAATATATTATTATAAATATATAATATAGTATATTTCCTATTAATATATTATAAAATTATATATAATTATTAATATTTAATGAGGGGACCGTATATATATATATATAAATATAATTTATACCTATTATTAAATATTAATATAAATTATATATTATTTATACTATATGTATATAGCTATGTAAATATTATATATATTAAATATTATAAATAGTCATTAGCCTATAGATAATAATTAATATAATAAATTTATTCAGTAACCGATTCTAAATTTTATGTTTATGAATACTCCTCTATTGCTATTTAATATTTCTTAATATTTAGAATATTACTTGAAGGGCCATTGGCCCCAAACTTATTGCCACCCTGGATTACGCACTGCCATACTATATAGTAAAATGAATATAAATAAATAAAAAATATAAAAAATATATAATAATATAAGTATATAATAAATATATATATATATATTAGAGTAATAATAATAAAAAAAGCTATAAAGATAAATAAAGTAATAATATATATTTATATATATATATATCAATTATATTATAGTATAAATATCAAAATTATAATATATTAGAATATATAATAATATAAGTATAATATTATATATATAATATTAAATATTATAAATATAGTTAATATATATTAACTGATATATATATATATATATTATATACTATATATAGTAATAATTATTATTAATATATATATATATATATCATAAACCGACCTTCTTTCCCGAAAATTGCGCAATCCATTGCACGAAACAGAAAAGTAGATAGAAAGAAAATAATGACGTAAGTCGACAAAAGAAAAGCCGCAAAGCAATTGACACCAACCCAATTTATACATTTAGTAGGTGAAAGAAACTCGTCGCCGAATTGTTAGAAAAATGTAAAGTCATAGCCCCTCGAGCTTCAAGGAAACCTGACGAACGGACACTCACTATGAAAATCTTTCAATGTGAAGGTGTTACATCCCTAAGTTGTCCCAGGGATGCGGACCACAAACCAAAATTAATCCCCCTCACAAAAATAACCCGAGCATTCACTCCTATTATTGAGTTTTTTCTCGATCTGTCCAAACTCACCATTTCCTCTCCTCCAAAAAACATTCTTTATCTTGATATCTATCCCACTTTCTCTGCGGGAATCTTCCCCAAGTCCGGTCGATTCATCGAACATACTACACCACGATATATTATTACAATCTGCTTAGACACCGAACTGAATAAGCATCACATAACTCCTAATCCACGAATGACCAAACCATCAATCAACGTACTTTAACATTTATATCTACTTCATTTACCTCTTCACACCATATAGCTCCCTAATACGTTCAATTAATCCTCCTTTAATCAATATCTTCTCACGCCTAACACGCCAATAAGATGTGCGTTACACATACTGAACACATTTGAATAGTTGTTTGGCATGCATTAACAAATATCCATTACCAGACCATATTTCTCAAAATCTAACTAAAAGTAAATATAAAATTTAAAACGACATAGTGACAAACAATAACCCATCAAAATAAAAAAGAAACATAACAATGATAAAAATAAATAAACAAAGACTTATAGCTCCCAATTTAAAACAGAAATCAATAGCCAATCAATATTAATTGCACCAGTTGTCCATTCCTTTCGTATAATCACAAAATATTACTCATACTACACATCATTGCCAATCATCCGAAAATATCCTATTTATCATCCAACATGAAATGAATTCATAGAATAGTTATAATACACCCTCAGACAAGAATAGTCAATCCTACACCGTACTATGCATTAAGCTTCCACCCACTCAAAGTAGAAGCAATTCCCGATACACAATCATCAACCAATGTAACTTTATCACTTGATTTATTCTATGGCAAAAAACAGACACCCTCCTCTTTGCACATTCCTGCCACAAACTCATCCTCTACCAATCCCCAATATCTAACTCTCTACCTCCAGAAATTCGCGCAACACCATAAAACCCAAACTCAACACGAATATAAATAGAGATAAGGGCATAAAACTCTCCAACTAACTTCTTCCATATCGCCACGCAAAATAAAGGTCTAACACAACCCCATAGAACACCGCACTACTTTAATTCAATTTCACAACCCCTCCCACCCAATAAGATTACTATAGTGATTGAATACATCAAGAGAAACATAACACCCATCCGCTGACGCTCGCGGCCGGAAAGTAACCCTCACTAACAATGCTAGAATCTAAGTTATTAGAATAAACAAATTAACTTTCCCCCGCAACTCCAAATTTATAATCAAAATAACTACGACTATGCTTCCCCAAATAAAATCAATCACTCACCATAGCTTGCCTTAGAATTATCACCTCTCTTCAGAAGAGTCGCTACCACCAACACGGCAGTAATTATCCCTAACATCTTCAAATAAAGACAATTCCCTAATAAATCTTATCACACTCTCTGTTTGCGACTCCATAACTAAATACAAGTTTATTCTTTCTATCTCCCTGGGTTCTATGGAGCTTCCCTAATTATAGAAAAAAGAATGACTATTACTGCTCTACCTCCAATCCCCGAAACTATACCCTCCATAAAACGCTTTATTATATATCTCCAAAATCCTAAAAGTACATTTCATCATCTTTGACAAATTCTTGGATCATTTCTCATCAGTAATATTTAACATCTAAAAAAAATTATTACCCTGCAGATTTACCAATTCTTACAACTTCTCATCTGCCACATTTAACCTACCTCTCCTTACTAACCTGAATCTACTCCCCAAAAATAACATCATATTCCTTCTTGCACCATCAAAACCCAATACAAACTTATTCACTCTCAACCGTTCATTCATATTCATAGCCAATATTATATGCAGATTTTCGAAGTGGTTCCTCTCCGACACTCCCCTCACTACATTTCTATACAGTTACGAAAAAGCACATTCCTCAGTATCATTATTCTAACAGATATCCCCTTCATTTCTTCATTCTTAAGCTCTTCGACACTTTCCTTCACAGAAGAGGTAATTCCTATTGCCTAAGTAAGTCCTCTTTCATTTTTACTTCAAAATTTTTACTTTACATCTTTTTTTCTCCTACGTATTCACCTTCTTATAGTATTCCTTTTTTCATCCTTATTATATATTTCCATACACAATCGAACCCACCACAACCTCATTATTGGCTTTTAAGTTACATTATCAAACCACGCTATTGATTTTATACTTTAAACCGAATTGCATAATCACATAACTCCTCCCCAATTCCAACACTCATCTAATAGTATAACAAATTTTACTTCCTCACTTTAGCATATATCCCCACATTACTTCTTTTGTACAGCCTAAAAAACCGCTTCAGTCTAATTTCATTTGGCTTCACAGATTATGTTCGAGTTCTCAACTTGTTCACAATACATACTGGATAATTACCTGCAGCGCTCTTAATTAACTTAAACCTTAATCTTTGCCACGCGATATCAGAGTTTTGACTCTTTTGAATAGGTTCCACAATCACTAATTTACTTATATCATCCAAAAGTCTCTCATAACTAACTATTTTTAGACATATCCTACATACTTCTTTTGTACTGCTAAAAACCGCTTCCTTCATTTACTTTTTTCTAATTTGTTCAGTTCAACTTAGTTTCAAAATTCAATGATTTACTGCAAGACGCTCTTTAAATAGCTTAACCTTGTATACTAAGCCTTGTTCAGGCTTAAAACTAATCTCACTCTATAATTCTAACCCAGTTACACCTTCAATAATTATCACTTATCACTCCTCCAAGTTCATCACTAATAAAGACTTTTACGAAAATATAAAACAAACAAAAAATGAATCCGATTAATCCCATTATCCTATACACATCTACATGATTTAAACATCCAACACCATACATTCAACATCTTCACCAACACCAATAAAATACAATCTTTTACAGCAATTCGATACCATCTCTACCCCTACACCAACTCTAGATATATATATATATAATACTCTTATGCTTAAAGAAATATTACTCACAACTATAGCTCTCATACCTCACAGAAAATACAATACAACACCTTACCATACCATTAGCTCAGTTTCTCCGATACTCCAAAGTAACCTTGGATATAATTACGCATCCAACTTTTTTGAATCACCTAATCCAGCCATTTTAGAGTCAACCAAATCACACAAATCAATCTGAAAGTGTACTCACCCACCCCATCCAAGTAACAAAATCATTCAAATTATTACCACAGAGGAGAGAAATGTACGCTAAAACCCTCTTCAAACATACCCTCAGATGGACCAATATAAAAAAATCACACATATGTTGACCTTTTCAAACTTAATTGTAGCCATTATAATTTGCCGCGAAAAAGTACTCACACACACAAAATATTACATAGCTCTGTAAAAAAACTTTACTCCATAGATATAATTTGCAAACTTCCTTCCTCTTAACCCATCCTCTCAATACCTTAACCACACATTAGACACAAAAACACAATTCACAACCAACACAAAATAAATATAACTTATAGAATATAATATATATAGATAGAATAAATATAAGATATATATAGAATAGATATATAATATAGATAATGAATAATAGATAAATAAATTAAAAAATATATATATTAATATATATATATATTAATATAGAATATTATAAAAATATATATAATAGATATATATAAATATAATAGAGATATATATATTTAAAATTCAATCATTAATGATAAAGTATATATAAAAAAAGAATATTGTTTTAAAATATAAGTAAAAAGATAAAAATAAAAATATAATAGATTATAAAAATAAAGAATATATAGTAGAATATATATAATAGATATATAGATATATATATAAAGGAATAAAGGTTTAATATATAAAATATAAATAAGATATGTAAAATAAATAATATTAACGATTTTAATATTTATATAGTAATAACTAAGTATAAAATAATTATACTATAAAGATATAATAATATTATAATATATAAGATATATATCATATAATAATTGATATAAAATAATATATAATAGATAGTATATATATATAAAAACAACTAATAATATAAGTTATTAATGATTATCAAAAAGGTGAATAGATGAAACAATTTTAATAGAAGTATAATATTCGTGTTGGTAGGTATGATATAGTATAAATATTAAATATTATATGATATTAATAAGATATAATATAATAATATATAGTAATATAATAATAATAATAGGAGTGGTAATATAAATTAGTCTTTTAATTCTTAAAAATTGTCAATAACTGCGCTATACACGGACGCCAGTATCAGAGAAGTACTGATATAAAGTGTAGCTGGCAAATTTTCAAAATATATGACGATGGCCTTACCTACTCCTCTATACTTACATTACACAAACAGCTTTATTACTACTTTATCAATCTCACCAAGGACTGTCACACATGTAAAATTTAATCCGACAAATAGCCTAAAAAAAAATTAGCTAGCCAAATCAAGAACTTTCAAGTAGCATGAAGGAAGCAAAACGATTTGAGGAATTAATCACCCACGTTTTCACGTTATTCCTTCTCGCGTACTTTTCAACTTTATAAGTAAAATATGCATGCAATAGCCTCAGTTTGATTTTACAAATAAATAAAGACAGTACTGAAAGGATAAATAATATAAAATAAAAGTGTCTCCGCAGAAAGATTGGAACCAACGCAATAAAATATTCAGAACGGAAACATACAATGTAACACCATACATTCTTTTACACCCTTAAGACCAATCCTCACGAAACCGAAAAAAGTTAGTTACAGAAAAATAGAAGCATTTAATTATGCGAATGGAATTTTGATTTATCTCAAACCCAATGCTCCATAAGTAAAAGATTGAAACAAGGACAACAGACGAAAGACAAGCCGACAAACTTAAGTAACTGGAATGTTACATATTGTGACACCATTTTGTACCGTCTATTAGTTATATAATAATTTCATTTATCTGACAGAGAATAATATAAAATTACTAGCATTTTCAAATTTGAACCTATTTTTTGTATTTTAATAACATAATATTATAGTATGTAAATTAAAGTATGTATGTCATGTATGTATGTAAAGTTGTAATGTATTGTTATGTAAAATGTATGTAATGTGATTATGTAATGTATGTTATGTATGTAGTGTATGGTATGTTGGTAAAAATCAATTAAGTAATGTTATAAAAAAATAATATATATATAGATAAAGAGAAGAAAGATAAAAAATAATATATAATATATTAAATAAAATACTAATAGATATAATATAATAATAGTAATATAACTATGTAATACGAAGAAGGGTATAAATAAAGCAAATAAGCGAAGGAGAATTTGGCTTTTAAAGATGCTAATAAATAGGATATAATAAATAAATAAAAAAAAAGAAACAATAGAAAAATAAATATAATGAGAAGAAAGAAATTATATATATATATATATATATGTAAATATGAACATAGTTATATAAATGATAAGTAGGAACCGAAGGTAGAAAATCAAATAAAAAAGTAATTAAAATAAGAAGAAAAGAAAACGGAAAATAAAAAAATTGAAAATAGTATAAATATATAAAATAATAGTATAATAGAATATAAAATGTAGATGAATAACTACCAAGATTGGAAACCTAATTATAGAAATAATTCTAAATTTATACATATATGATAAAAATAAGTAATAATATATAAATATACAATTAAAATAAAATAACATAGTACAAGATATAAATATAAATACTAAAATAAATATATAAATATCATATGGATATAAACAAATTTTCAGCCGATTTTTACTATAAAAACACCAAAAAAACAATAAAAATAAATTGATAAACAATAAGAAATAGATGAATAATAATTGATCAAATAACGCGGTAAAAAATCAAAAAATTAAACATAGAAAATATACAAATACATATACTAAACTAATCATACCGAATTATAAATAGGAAACTAAAATATATATAATAGTAAGGTTATAATAAAATATGTAAGTATATATAATATATATATATAAGTTATATATATATATATATATATATATATATATCAGAAGGATTAAAATGCAACAGATAAATTATGATTGATCACAAAAATATCTCTATGTTTAACTATGTCCCCGCCCGAATTCTGGACTAAAATCATAATAGCAGCAACAATAAATTAACTGTAATAATGATACTTGGTTAAGAAAAGACAAAAGTACCACAACACCAACTGAGTAAAATATCGCGCTCCCAGGGCCCAAATCAAGCCAGTGGTGGGCATCGATCCCGCGAATTGACCAGCAAAAAATTTTGTGGTTCAATATTCTCTATGAACCAAAAATGTCTAAAGCCCATCATTAAAAAACCATTCACAAATGAGGCGGATAGACGGAAAACAAAAAGTGCTTCAGGTCAAGTAAAGACTAAACCATCACATCCACGTCTGTCAAAAAACATAGTGGAAAACATGGGTTGAAAATTTTTTTGTTTATCATTTAATTAAATTT
>JABUQX010049890.1:35000-49567 GCA_015478945.1 Trachelipus rathkii
TTTGCGTGATGATTTTGAGAGGCGATTCTAACACCCACTCCTAGAAATAAGGTTCTGCCCGTGAGCGTGCGGTGACAACTGTAAAAAACATTAAATAAATAAAAAACGAAAATCCACATGGCACCTCCGACGGTGAGCCACTTCACTTATAGAATGCATTAAAATAGCCTATAAACCGCGGACCCTTGCTCGCTTGAACAAAAAAAGGACATGAGAAGTGGAAGCCGAGATTTTATCTGCACACCCCTCAGCAACAGAACAGCATCTGGATAGTGACGATGGGGGTTCAGCAAATAATTAACCTAACTGAAAAGATTTGGACATGTTTAGCATACTTATGCTCAGTTCATGGCCGGAAATTTGCATTGAATCGTCATATTCAACTTACACAAGGTAACACACCAGGAAACCTATGCGAAAACACTGAAGAGAACAGTCATCAAGGAGCAATAGTAATGTCCAATATTTGCAGTCATGTGAAAGAGGAGATGAAGGCTCTACGGAAAACATGAGATGCTGCCTTACAAAAGAAGAATTCCTTTATGCGGTGGCATGAAATGGGCCAAGGTTTTCATTGATATCTGCTTGCAGGCGATAGTACAGCACCTTCAATTCAGCGAAAGAGCGGTAATGGTAATAGTGTAGGTAGGAATGTAAACACCTTCCAAAAAGGAAGCGTCTCTCGTCCAGATACCTATTGTAGAGCTTATATTAGTTTTTGCATGCACAATTTAGTAATTTTTTGAATTTTGAGTTATTATTATTATTATCTCTATCTTAAAGGAGTATTTATTTATGTCATGTATTGTAGTAATTAGCGTTTTTTATTTGACTTTTCGGCCTGATTAATTCTGAGTCTTACTTTCATTATATTTAATCTTTATATACTAGCTAAAAGAATCTACTTGTAAATTTAATCATGTTAAAAACATAACAGCTAAGTCGCATAAAACTTTGAGAGTAATTTTATGAAGCCCCAGGGAAATGGATATATTCTATACAGATTTAGCTAGAACTAATCTCGAGGAATGGGTTATAATTATTATTTGCATATTCCTTGTTCTTTTATACGATACTACTTCTTTTCAGATATAATAAATCTTGGGCACAACCAAATATGAATATAAATGACTAGTTATATGTTTGTACAGGGAATGCAATCTTGATTGCCCAGCAGTAGCAACAATGTTCTCATTCTTATTACTAGTGTATTTGAATTATATTATTAAAGTATCGGATCGGGTATCGGTATCGGTATAAGGCACTAAAAATAATAGAGTAATAGGTATCTGTATATCGTATCAGCCTCTTTCTGGTATCAGTACAATCCCTAATATATATATGGCATATATAATGATAATAGGCATAGGAATAATACATATATATATATATATATATAATTATAAAATATATATATAATATTATAGTTATAAATATATATAGTAATATATATATATATAGTAATAATATATATATATATATAATATATATATATATAATCTACAATGATATAAAATATTATCTAATTAATAATAAAATATTAATATTAATAATAGATAATATAATATATAATATATAATATATAATAATACTTATATATTATATATAATTATATATATATTATTCTTAATATATAATATATATATATATAAATATAAATATTACCAACTCATATATAATATATATATATAACTATACACTATATATATATATAATAATATCATATATATATTATATATAATATATATAATATATATAATATACTATATATATATAACTATATTAATATAAATTAAATATATATATATAAATATATATATATAATAAGATATATATAATACTATATATTTATATATATATTATATAATAATATATATATATATAATATGATTATATATGAGTTATATATATTATATATAAATCTATATAAACTAGAATTATATGTAAATTATATACAATATATTATAGAATTATAATAATTATAATATTTTATATATATAATATTATATTAATGAAATAATTTATAATTATTTATTTAAGTATATATATATTATATAATATAATATATATATATATATATAATATATATATATAATATAATATATTTATTATATAATAGTAATTAATATATAAATATATATATACTATATTATAAATATACATATTATGGTAATAATCAATATTTTATATATAATATAATAAGTAATTATATATATCTATATACATAATATATTATATTATATATAATAATATATATAAAATATATAAATATATATATAATATATTATATATATATATAATAAATATATTATATATAATATATATATATACATCAACAAGCATTCGTAATTGTCAAAAGTTCTGTTGATTTTCCCGATTTTACCCAATTTGCCCCAATTTTTACCAGGGTTTTCGGTTATATGAAAAAGATCGACAAAACCCGGAGGGGGGTTGGCTTTTTAAAAAAAAACGGGTTAAGACCAACCTGATATATATATATATATATATATAATATATAATCTATATATATACATATATTATAACTATACTTATAATATATATATATATTAATATAATATATATTATATTATATGTCTTATATTATATATGTATATATACTGTATATAAATATATAATTAATGATATATATATATATATATATATTATATATATATATATATATAATATAAATTATATAATATATTAATAATATAATATAATTATTCATATATATATATTATATATATATATATATTTAATCACTATATATATATAATATATATAATATAATATATATAATATATATATAAATATATATATATATTAATATATATTAATAAGTAAAAAGAATAGAAAGAGAAAATTTTCACTGCTTTTAAGCTTTAATAATTTATATATATATATATATATTCAGAAGCTCTTTCAAAATTTCATCACACCATCCCTTCAAAAGCTTATTCAATAAGAGAGAATATATTTTATATATATATATTTATATTAATATATAATATACTATATATATATAAATATAATAATAATACAATAACTATATATATATACGGAAATATATAATATAATAGTAAATGTTTTAATATTAATATTAAGTATAATATAATAAAGTATATTAAATTCTAATATTATATATTATATATATTAATATTATATTAGTAATATTATATATATATATATATATAATTATATATATATTTATATAGATCTATATATAATAATATTAATAAGCAATATATATAAATAAGTATATATATATAATATATATATAATATATATACTAATAAAATAACTATATATATATAATATATATATTAGTAATGTATATAGTATATATATATATAATATAATATATATTAATATACTAATATATCTAGTTATCAAAAGGTTTAACTGGCATATAAATTTAGTGGAGCTTCGAGTGTATTTTTGGCATCAGTAGGTTGAACATTTATTATTTTAATTTATTTTATATATTTATTTTTATTATTAAATAAATTTAATGTAACAATTTTCAATTTTTTTTTTTATTTAATTCCGTCCCGTAAACAAATCCATATAAAAAGGGATATATGGAATGAGGTGAATAAAAAAAAAAAAAAAAAAAAGAATGAAGAAAAAAAATAAAAAATTATCAAAAAGAAAATGCAATAAAAAAAAATTCTTTTTAATCTATTTGCAAACCAGGTGAGCCTCAATGCTTTTCTTAATATGCTATATTTATCCTATATTTTTATCATATATTATTATTATTTATAATTCAAATCATCTTATCACTTGTCAAAATTCTTCCTCAATATTCATTCTTTCACTATACACAATTAATTAAATAAACAAACAAATAAATAAAAAGATAAATAAATAAATAAATAAATAAATAAATAAATAAATAGTTTTGGCAAATTTTAAGTTATATTTTATTTAACGAGGTTTTTGGATTTCCGAATTCTTGTAGAATGTCATCATTTTATTAATTTATTTTCTAAGTCATATCCCCCCGAAAATTAAAGTTTGTAGTGATATAGAATAGGTGTGCGTGTGTGTGTTGCAGGATAAGAAAGAAGTGCAAAAGAGGGAGGTAGGGAGGGGTATTTCTGAAAGTAAGAGAGGGAAGGGAAGAGAGAGAGTGTTTGTGCTTGTGAAATAAAGAAAACGTAGAGAGTGTGAGAGTTTGTCCGTTTTTCTGTTTGTGGGAGCAAGAGAGATTAAAGAAGAGAGTTAGGTTGTTGTGTGTGGTGGTGATTTGTAAGAGAGAGAGAGAGAAGAGTTTAGAGAGAGAGATGAGAAGAGAGAGAGAGAGAGAGAGAGTAAGTAGCAGAAAGAGAAGAGAGAAGTAAGAAACCATAAGAATTTGAGAAGTTATTTACTTTAATAGAAAAATTTCACAAAAAAAAAAAATTTGAAATAATACGTTCCCCAAAATGAAATAAAAAAAATCTATAGATACAAATCCTTTATTTTAAGGCTTCATCTACCACGAGACTTTAAATTCGCCAAATGTTTGTGTCAATTATATTCAAAAATTGTTTTTTATCTAAATAAAAAATAAATAATGTCTCATTCTTCAAATAGTATTTTTGGGACTAATTTCAATATTTTTATAAAATTTTATAGTTAAGATGATATATATATATTATTATATATATATTATATATATATAATATTATATAAATATAATAGAATATATAATATATTGAATGAACACATCAGTAATAAAATTTAGTAATTAACACCATATGATATAAAAGTAAAAGTGAATACGATAAATATAAAAATAATAGGTTATATAATATTTATACTATATATAATATAAATATATAATATATATATTATATATATGTATAATTCATAAATATATATATATAAATATATAATATATATATATTACTCTACTTATCATCCACTTAACTGCTTGGTGGTGTCACACTGCCCTCCACAGGAAGCACCGGCTGACGCCTCTGGGGGTTCCACAGGTCAAGGAAAGATGTTCTAGAGAAATCTGGCTCAGGGGGGCGGTCGAGAGCAGGGCACCGTCAGAAGGAGGTGCTAACCTAATTGTGTCCTTGGGACATTGTGACATCTAGTGCAAGTGGGTGGAAGGGTGACGTTAGTATCTAGTTTGAATCTGTATTTATAATGCACGAGCACCGGAGAGTAGGGTGACCTGCATCCTGCTCCGACCGTAGGATACGAATTGAGGCACTTCTGTGACAGCGATTTCTTTTCTCTAGGGGAGAGTTTTGGGGCGGAGGTGTTTTAGTATTGATTATTTACGGCTCGGTTTAGCAAGGTAAGTTGTTGGTTTAAGATGTCGTATGGATAAGTGATCATAGGCCTATTGGGAGGGAGGAGGAATTATGTTATGTGTTGTAATAGTAATTGGAGAGGTGTATATATGGGGATTTTAGTCTTTGTCGGGGCGTGGGGTTGGAGAGAATTTGGTGACAAGGTGGATGATTACGTGTTTTCCTGAATAGAATATGAGTCCACAATCTCCAAGTGTGTGAATGGGATGATGGAAGTTTCATCATAGTAAATGTTGGATGGGGTGGTTTGTATCACGCTGATGATAATTCTTAAATTAGTCAAGAAATTTGTTAAAATTATATTTTTTTTCGTTTTTGGAGAGTGCCAGGGAACTATGCTGATTTGAAGGCATAGTTTAGAATTATTCTGAGGAGTTGTTTATAAGTTGTGGGTGAGTGTTTGTTTCCTGTCGCTGAAGTTGTGTTGAGAGAAGCTTCGGAGGGTGTTTAGTTTTTGTTGGGTTGAGAAAGTGATTTGGTCGATGTGGGGAAAACGTCAATATGTGTGTCATAGGTAAGTCCTAGTATTTTGGGGGTTTTTGTTAATGATAGGGGGTTCTGTTGTTCAGTGTGATTTATAGGTTGGATTGAGGATATGAGTACGGTCAGCTGGTTAAAAAGTGATGGAGGATTTAATGGGGGGATGCTTGTCATTCTGATAGAGCTTAACCGAGATATGATTACTAAAAAGAAAAAAATTTGTATAAAGTTTATTCTGGTTATGTAGTTGTGATGGCATGTTATACGTCTGGGTGGTTGGAGAAAATAAGACTGATAGTGTATGCACGGTAAGTAAATATAGAAGATTGGTGAGGGGTTGTGTGTAGAAATATCTGCTGATGAAATATATATATATATATATATATATATATATATATATAACTTATAATATATATATTATATATATATGATATATATATATTTAATATATAGTAATATATATTATAAATATAATATAATATATATTATATATATATATACATAATAATATAATAAATATAAATATATATATATAATAATTATATATATATTATATCAAATATATATATATAATATATAGTATATATAATAATATATATATTATATATATAATAAATATGTATAGAATCTAATTCAAAGAACCACGATTGGAAATTGCAAGTTGACTAGTGTAGCAATCCTGTTCTATACATGTGTAGGCATATATCATGAAAGCACATAAAATACCTGTAAATTAACTTTTTTAAGAAAATTAAAATGCAATGTTTCGAAAATTGTTCAAGCAAGATATTTTATTGTTTAAAAATTATTAAAACAAAATTTATTGTAATATTTCTTTGGGTTGATATATTCTCTATTAACTCTAGCTTGCTTTGCTACTAATGAGAAACTTTCCGGTATCCGCGATTGGCCTGGCGCGATTGGTCTTCTTTTTGTCTACTTGAATTAAATCTCTTTTCACTAATGTTAGTTTGTTTGTTGCCACCGAACCTATATACCATGAATTTTTTGGTTCATTACCTACCACGGTCGACGGACATTGATTCACTAACGTATACATTATAACAAAACCGTGAGTCATTTCATCCCTTATAGTACTAAAAAAGAAATAAAAAAAAAATAAATAAATAACTAAAAAAAAAACACATACGATTTTTACTTTGAAAGTTTTCGACTTCAAAAAATTAAGAAAAGGAATTGGAACAGCAGGAAAAAGGAAAAAATAGGGAGTCAAGGGGAGAATGCTATATATAATATATATATATATAAAAAAAAAAAAAAAAAATAATCAACATTTAGTCTTTTACAAAGTTTAGAGATGTTTTGGGAAATGTAATTCGATTTTTCGCGTTCAATTATATATGCAAGTATGAAGTAGACTAGTCAGCACAATATATAATTAAAAAAAAACAACTAAAAAAAAAAAATAAAAACTAAAAAAAAATATAAATTATGTACATAAATATAAGATTTTATGGAACCATTCATAAGAGGACTTCCCAGCCATCTTTTTGCACCTACAGTGATGGTTTTCAATTCTGAATTTTCTCCTTCTTCTACATATATTGACAGCGCAAAACCGCACGTCTAACATGCTTCCGAACTGTCCCATAGAAACTCTCGAAAAAGGTCACAAATTGCGGTAACTCTTACTTGCTCACTCTCATCTAGTGATTTAGAGTAGACTAATTTTACCTACACTAATTGAGGGAACTCTTTCGTTTTAACAAAACACACGACCATCAAGCTATGATTAAGCTGTTCTCCTTTTTCCAGATAAAGCAATATATCTGTAGACTGAAGTATCTCAATTTTTGACTATGTTTTCCACTCACACTATTTTTAACTTCTAATCCCTTTAATTATTTCATAATGCTATCTTCTCTTCTTCTCTCTATTTTCTATCTCTCTCTCTCTCTCTCTACCATCTCTCTCTCCCTATCTCTCTCTCTTCTCTCCTCTCTCTCTCTCTCTCAACAATTTTCATTCTATCTCTCACTCTCTCATCTCTCTCTCTACTCAATCAAATCTTATCTCTCAATCAAAATCTCTCTCCCGTCATCTCTCTGATCTATATCAATAACTTCACAAGATCAGAAATAATATTGCATTGGTCATCTCTCTCTCGTCCATCAAAATCTTAAACGTGATTTAATCTGCTCATCTAAATGCGAAACCTACTTAAAGTTCCTTACACGACCGTCTACCTGCAGTTTCCCTTCAAATTATTGATATTTATCATTAATGTTATTTTATATCTCTATTTACCTCTTTCAATTTTCAATATCTATTTTAAGATCATATCGTCCCTTTTACATCCAAAAAAAAAACAATAATGATTTTCTTTGCCGCTTGCCTGATTTTACTTCGACTATTTTAACCATACGTTTTCTCAATGTCTTGCAGCTTATGTATTTTATACATAGGCTCTTTAAAACAGTGATTTCTGCTTTATTGCGAATACACACACACTCACACATCATTGACTTAAGCACAATTCAAATAATGATTATAACAGGTCTTTTTTTTAGTGTTTGGTTATTTCGGTTTTGTGTTTTTTTCCTTTAGTTTAATGTTATGACTTGTATGCTATATATAGGACAGAACTAAATATATTAGAAAATAGAGGTAAAATGAACTTTGCTTATAACTATTGAAAAGTGGGGTATTTTTTTATTGATTATTATATTATAGATTTTATGATTTATATATGTTAGGAAATGTTTTAAAAAAAAATTATATATATATAATAATATAATAATATATATAATATATAATATAGAATAATATAATTATAATAGATATATATTATCTATTATATATAGTTATAATAATAATATATATATTAATATATAATATAATATATAAAATATTGAGAGTATTTTTACACGTTTGGGCAAGTGAAATGCAGTTTGATTGAGTATGTACGTGTGGGGAACACTCTTGAGGGAAACAAACCCCGTTACCTACGCACTGAATCTGCTATATATAGCATCTAAACAAAATGGGATACGGTACGATTAGACGAAGAGGTACATTTAATATGTTTAAAATCCGCATAAGAAACTAATTGTTTACTATATATTTATCTCATAAAGTATCTATAAATGTCTCACTCATATGAGAAACTCAGAAGGAAATCCTCATATTTCATCGAATAAGATGATTATTCTATTAAATTTAAATATTTCATCGTCATCTACTGTGGTTTCCATTTGTAAGCATGGACTTTATTTTTAAAATAATATATTTAATCATTGGTATTTGTTTGCAAAAATATTAGTTTAATAAATGAATTCATTAATGTTAACAAAAAATAAATAAAATTAGATAAATTATCTAGGCTCATTCCAATGTTGCACAGGTATAAATTTTTGGTTGCAGCTAAAATATTTAATGAAATAATAGTAAAATAAGACAAATATATAATAAAACAAAATTAATAAAATAAATATTGACAAAATAAAATGAATAACTCTAATTAAAAAAAATTTGAGTAAAATATATGATATAATCAATATTTCAATATATATATATATATTTGTTCTCTGAGGGAACGATCTCCATCACAAACACCAAATAAACAGTAGGAGTCAACAGAGTAGAATTTGAAGACAGAAAATTTCTTTTATTAAAATTAAAATGAAAAATACAAATCTACTGAATTTGGCATTCTTCATAATTTGATTGATGGTATGCATTAAATACTTAGGAATTAAATAATCAATAATTATTAAATAATCTAAATAATATCATTTTATAAAAATATGACTGCATTGATGCTTCTAATTTCCTGTCTTTATACTTCTTCTTCTGCCTTCGCCTTCTTTCCAAAAATCGAATAAATGAATCTTCTACCGCCTTGAGTCTGGCTTCTCGAAATCGTAGCAGTAGTTGTTCAGAAGTTACCGACATTCTTTTTTCTCGAGTTTGAAGTGAGTTGCCCACGAAATCGTTATGAAAATTGACTTTATCTCTGAGTATATCCCCGAGTCCTCCATAATTGTAAATATCTTTACATACAAGCTTAACCACATCTAGTACTCAAACAGAGATTTTGCATAGCGCGAACATGTAGAAACTAATATATTACTTGTTTATTTGCCATTATAATATTAAAATGAATATGAATTCATATTTTATTAAAAAATATTTGATTTTTGTATTTCTTGTTAAATAATCATTGCTCTTTTCAAATTTAGAAATATTATTTAAATAATCAATCTTGTGAAATTTAAGTAATAAAATATTCATTCAATCCGAATAATTAATGCTAAAATGATTATTTTCCTTAAACATATATAATATTCAAGTTGTTGTTGATTTTACTTAATGGAGATTTTCTAATAACGTAATAATTCCAATTTTGAAGTATAAATATAATAGTTTCATTGATTATTATTAATATAATAAAAGGAAAAAATTAATACGAATCAATAATAAATAATTATATTATTATATATATATATATATCTTATATAATAATATATATAATTAATAATAGATAAGTTTTAAGGGTAATATAGGTCGATAAATTTAAATTCGACGATATGTCTCGATATAATCTTAACCACTCGGTAACCATACAGAAACAGATAATATATTTAGAATCAGAAAATGAAAATTATATACAACAAAAAATATCGAAAAAAGAAATTTGGGTATTCGAAAGAAAAATCTTTTAAAAATAATATCATTATAGGGAGGGGATTGAGCCGATGGAGGACAGGAGGTTGGCACACGTTACTCGCCCTCGGATCGCCCGTCATCCACGCGGAGGCCGTAGAATTGAGAAGAGACCTCGAGCAAACTGATATGCTAAATGCAGGTCTAACTCACAGGCAGCTGTTCGTTCAGTTTTAAAATCATAAATAACAGAAAATATCATATATATATATAATATATATATTATATGATATATTTATAAATTATAAATATTATATTTATTAATATTATAATATATATATAAGATAATACGAATAAAATAAATATAAATTATGAAATGAGTAGCAGGAACAGATAAAAATTCGATCTTATTGAACATAGATTATATATACGTCCTAAAAACATAACATTGGCCTATCATTTATAAACTAACGTATTAATTTTATTTTACTTTAATAACAAATATTTTATATTAGTTTTACTATCGTTCAATGAAAAAACGCTTCTCATTGTGATACTAAATATATACGAGTTCGCTCATATAAATCAAATTCACAATTGGCATAACTTGTATCATTTGGAATCTGTGGCATCAAGCCTCCCTTCCCTTTAAGCCATCCTGCAACAAATTGAATTATTTGCTTAATTGTAAATTTACATTAATTATCGGAAAAATACTTCATTTAAATAAAAAAACAACAATTCCGGTACTAAAAAAATTTATCTTTATACGCTAATTACTAATATGCGTCATCTGTTTGTATTGAAGTCACGTAGTTTTCGTTAGTAATCGTGCGGGACTGAATGTTATATAGTTTCCCCCTGTATATATATATACTCATATTATATATATAAATATATATTATTAAATAATTTGGGAATATATATTATAAAATTTATAATATATATATAAGTATAGGATAATCATGATATTAAAAAATCGTATATATATATATTTATTTATTCATATATATCATTATAATTATATATTTTAATATATATATAAATATATAATAAAATTATAAATATATATATATATATATATATATAATAAATTATTATTTAATATAGCAGGAATATAAAGCAATTGAAACAATGTTAATTAAATAGATAAACTATTATAAATTTATTTACTTTTGCTATATGTTAGATTTCTTGAAATAATATTTATATAATGATATCAGTATATTATATAATATATATATATATATATAGATATATATATTAAAATTATATCATGCCTATCATTTTTTACTAACATGAATAGTATGGATTTATAAATTATGAATAGTTTTCTTTATAAATAATTATATTTAGTTTTATATTTATATTATATATATATATAATAATATATATATTTCAAATTATTATTATAAAAATTTTATATATCTTTATTATATATTATTATATATATATATATAATATATATTATAATGTAAAAAGTTCAGAAAGAGGTATATATAATATATATAATATTTATATATATATATATATATAATATATAATTTATATATATATAAACAATATAAAATATATCTACTACTCATAATATATATATAATCACAATTAATATAAATATTAAGGGATGCAATTTTTCTAAATTATTTATTTTTGAATAAGTAAATATAGTTACATAATTTGTATATTTTATATTATATAGATCATATATATACTATCACAGTATATAATATATACATAGTATATATTGATATATATATATTATATTAACTATCACCATAACAACACAACCCAAATACCATATATTTAATATATAAATAAGGATATATAAAAATTATAATTATATATTATATATATAATATATAGATATATAAATAGAAATAAGTATATTACTATATATTATATAGTATATATATATATATATTAATAATATATAGTTTTATATTAGTGACTGGGGGTAAACGTCAATGGGATCATGGACCAAATGGCTAAAACATTAAACGTTTGATGAATTAGTAATTGAGATTTGGCGCAAGGTAAGTATGTAATGAGTTAATAGCTACCATATCCTTTAACTTTAGAAAAATGCTAACATAAAACAATATTGATTCCCCCTTAGGATACTGAAATAAAGCATCAAAGCTGACAAAAGAGATGATCATTTTCAGCCTCAATAATAGTTCAAAACATGACACGGAAAGGTATTTATAATTTTCATCTCTATATGAAAAATCAGTACAAACACGAAAATTTGGATTAAAACGTGAACGCGATTAGGGTTCAAAGTTAACTATTAGCAATGGAAGCAATATTATATACTTCTATCCCTCAAAAGGGGGGGGCACCTTTGCCACCTAGGCGAGAGGAGAGAGAGGAAATTATTGGTTCATATTATAGCAAAGTTTTTCCCTACTTATAACGAAGACCCAAAAGAGCTGTTAAACACCAAACACCTGTATTCACGATACAGACTCACTCGCCCTCACTCTTGACGGTGGCCTAAATGGGCTGCTCCATATCAACACTCGGTAAGAGAGCGCGAGGAATCGATTATCACAGACACCTTTAACAACATTAGAGTGTCAGACAAACCAACACACAAAAGTTATTTCACTCTGTAGCACTCGAAATAAACTAAATGAACTGCAGGAATAATCTGCATACTATATATATACTGGGGGAGAAGGAAATGTTCTAATTTTACTTTTATATCAAAACTGTAGGAGGTTAGACATCGACACTTATTTAAAAAAACCAAGTAAAAATTAGAAACCAATACAAAGCACTCCACGAATAAACCATGCCCGCAAACAAAAATTCAACAGCTAAATGTTAACCTTATAAATTTTATACATAGGGAAAAAAGAATATTTCTACTAAGTTTAGTATGGTGTATTCTAGAACAATAGGATGTACGAGTTACTATGAAGAAAAAGAAGGAAGAAAACAGGGGGGCGAGAGAGGGCGTACGAGGAAGTAAATAAAAACGGTTCATAGTAGTGAAAGGAAATAGACATATACCTACACAATTATATAACACCTAAGAGACCGAACTTCTCTATTAAAACACCATTTATCTTACTAGACATAGGCGCTGAACACCAATATTTGTGTATTCTCTTAAAACTGATGCTAGGATTACGGCTTACTAGAAGATGCTCGCACACCCAGGCAGCCTGGGCACCTGTTCGAGGTATTTCTATGCCATTCATTTCAAAATTAAAAAAAAGTTAGTAATTTTAAAATATTACTAATTACGGTAATGCACTCAATATAGGCCTTTAAAATTATTATTAATTCATACAATACCAACTATGAAAGAATACAGCCTTTCTTTGTGGTAAAATAGAATGTCCATGTTGATACCAGCAAAAGAAAAATTAGCAATATATATGAAACCCCACATTTTGTTCTTCACTTTTTGCCAAAGCCTTTTGGTGTAAACATTGATTAATATGGTTTTTCCCTGATAATCTATTTAAAATATATATAAAAAAATTAATAAAAAATAACTGAGGGAAAGATTTTGTAACAACTAACTAAAATAATTATACTCATAAGATATATTTTGAGATTTTCAAATAAAATTTAAATTCAAGACTATAGAAGAGTTAGTCAGCACAAAATATTTATTACACCAAATATACGAGAACGGAGACGACCCCCCCCAAGTCATCATATATATATAATTAAATAAAATAGAGCCATATATTTATTCATCTGATTGGCTTTGATAGTATTTCATTGATATAATTACAGTTAATATATATATATATGATAAACTATTATTATACATTATTAATATATATAAACTATATTGGCCATAATTATATTAATTATATAATATTATATATATTATATATATACTGATTAACATCAAAATGTTTAATAAAAGTGTAAATATGTGTATTCAATGTAGAAAAAATGGATTTGCTTTTGATTAAACTTTATATTATTTAAGGATATCATGTAAACAATGACTGTTAAGAAGCTACTTGTTATATAAAACTTAATATTAAGGAAAAACAAGATTAACTTTACTCACAAGCTTATCAGTATTAACTACTTATAAATAATATATATACTATATAATATTATAAAGATAATATATATAAGATATATAAAGTATACGCTATTATATATATTATA
>JABUQX010049891.1:5000-7500 GCA_015478945.1 Trachelipus rathkii
TTAAAGCAGTAAAACAGTAATCAATAGAGGTGTTACCTAGCACAAAGGGATTAGTATGCTTTGTTTTACTGCTTTACTGCTTTAACTCATATGTTTACTGCTTTCAACTCATATAATTTATTAAACATTAACATTACCCTTAAAGCAGTAATAAGTAATGCAATAGAGGTGGTGTGGTCTTCTTAGCAAACAAGGGATTAGTAGCTTTTTGTTTTAACTGCTTACTGCTTTAACTCATCGTGCTTTACTGCTTTTAACTCATAATGCTTACTGCTTTAAGTCATATACTAATTAAACATTATTTTTTTATTTTGTTTTAACTTTTTTATTTATTTTTATTATTTTTATTTATTTTATTATTATTTTTATTTATTTTATTTTATTATTATTATATTATTATATTATTATTATTATTATTATTATTATTATTATTATTATTATTTTATTATTATTATTATTTTTCTTAATATTCTTAGTGTTATTTACTTCATGCCATATTGTTATTATAATTTACACTCCACACACACACGCCACAACCCACCCACATCACACACAGCAGCTACACACACACCACCACACAGCACACACGACAACACACACTACAAAACACACACACACACATATTTAAACATATTAAATAAGTTCTTTTGGATGAACATAACGTACTAATTATTAAAACATTTGATGTTGTAATAAAACACGTACATTTATATTACTCATTTAATTATAACTAAAATTATTTCAAAGTTTCCTAAAACTTCTATAATAAATCAATCATTATCTTTGAACAAAGAATTTATTATTAACTGTTAATACTTTTTGTTTATAAATTTTATAACTATCAAGTTTTAAAATAACTTTTACTAAAATTTTATGAAATTTTATTAAAACATATATTTTTCACGTACCTAAAGCAATAAATCAGTAAGGCAGCCTAGCAACGCCTCTACATCCAAAGCCTATGCCCGTTTTGTTCTATTCGTCTTACTGCTTTACATCAAATCTTTAGCGCATGTAATAAGTATAAAAATAACAAAATAAGTTCTTCTCTGCTAACATAACATGTATTTTATTAAAATCATTCTAGGTTTTTATTTAAAAAACTTTGAAATATTTTTAGTTAACATTGAGCGAATAATATAAATGTAAGTGAATAATTGTTATTTTTAAAAAAAACCTAGAATGATTTTAATAAAATACATGTTATGCTAGTGAAGAAGGAGCTTTTTTTGTAAAATTTATACTTAATTACATGGCTAAAGATGATGTAAAGCAGTAAGTCAATAGAACAAAACGTGGCATAGCTTGGTGTAGAGGGCTGCTAGGGGCTTGCCTTACTGATTTACTGATTTATTGCTTTAAGGTACGTAAAATATATGTTTTTAATAAAATTTCATAAAATTTTAGTAAAAATTATTTTAAAACTTGATAGTTATAAAATTTATAAACAAAAGAATAAACGTTAATAAAAAATTCTTTGTTCAAGATAATGATTGAATTTATTATAGAAGTTTTTTAAGAAACCTTTGAAAACAATTTAGTTATAATATGAATGAGTAATATAATGTAGTGTTTTAATTAAACGTAAAAATGTTTTAATAAATTATTCGTTATATGTGTAAGAAAAGAACTTATTTGATATGTTTAAACAGGGTGCGTGCGATGTAGTGTGTGTGTGTGTGTGTGTGCTGTATGATTGTGGGTGTTGCGTGTGTGTGTGTGTTTTAAAAAATAATAACAATAGGCATGAAGTATAATAAAAAAGAATAATATAAAATAATAATAATAAATATAATATAATAATAAAAAATAATAATAATAATAATAATAATAATATAAATTAATATTAATAATAAATAATAATTAATAAATAATAATTAATAATAATAATAATTAATTAATAAATAACAATAATAATAATAATAATAATAATAATAATATAATAATAAAAATATAATAATAAAAAATAATAATAAAATAAATAAAAATAATAATAAAAATAAATTAAAAAGTATTAAAACAAAATAAAAAACATAAATGTTAATAAATATATGAGTTTAAAAGCAGTAAAGCATATGAGTTTAACGCAAGTAAAGCATATGAGTTTAAAGCATGTAAAGGCAAGTAAAACAAACAGACCTACTAATCCCTTTGTTGCTAGGCAACACCTCTATTGATTTACTGATTTACTTCCTGCTTTAAGGTATGTAATGTAATAAATATATGAGTTAAAGCAGTAAAAAACATATAATTAAAGCAGTAAAGCAGTAAACAAAAGCATACTAATTCCTTTGTTGCTAGGTAAACACCTCTATTGATTTACTGTTTTAATGCTGCTTTAAGGTATATGTTTTTAATAAAATTTCGTAGCAATTTTTTAAAATACAAATGTTTATAATAACAGCCACTCTGAAATTTTTCTTCTTGACATACAATTTTTAAAAATTTATAAAATTAAAAAGAATAAAGTAAAAAATAATGTTAAATAAATATATGAGCT
>JABUQX010049891.1:15000-32500 GCA_015478945.1 Trachelipus rathkii
TGATTACTTAATTCCCGCTGAGACGAGTTTCACTCTTTTGCCTTTTATCCGGAACTGTACAAACAAACATAAAAAAAGAAAAATTTTCATTGAAACTTTGATCTTTGAGTTTTTGAGCACCTCACTAAAATATTTAAGTTTTGTGTGTTTGATGTATTTTGGGTAACTACCAGTTAATGTCTTCCTTAATACTTAATTTAAGAAGATCTCTTTTATGTTATATGAGAAATCGATTTGTTTATCCAGAATTCAAAAAAAAAACAAGAAATTATATATATATATATATATGTATGTACTTAGCAGCAGCCCATGCTATATAACTAACTTAAATAAAAACCTTTATCGATTCTTATACTATATATATATAACCTTATATATATATAACCTTAACATATATATATATATATATATATATATATATATATATATATATACTTACGATATATATAAAGACTATATATATATATATATATGCTGCTAACAATATATATATATATATATATATATCGTAAAAGGGAGGCTAAAGTGAAAAGAAAAAATTGTTCACTAGCCATGACTTTACTACTTGGATTTTCAAACTATGTTGGCCTATAAAATATATATCTTAAGTTGTAGTTTACATACCTGAATATGGTGGCTATTATTTTTTTTTCTTCAATATATTTTAAACTTTGAACAGGCCTTATTTTGAATGTTATATATAGTAGTGACCCACCAGTTTGAGCTCGATCAGCTTTTTCTCCATATAATAGAGGTATCGCTTTCAAATTTGGAATATAATCTATATATGGGATAAGCTCGAATCCTTGACATTTCAAGTCTGTAGGATGTATGTAGAGGGGCCGAGGGTGGACGTTGATATTGCGCTTACGCCCTTGTTGCGGAATCGTGGGTGCGTTTAGGCCTAACGAGCGTTTGGACGACCGCGCGCTAGCGGAGGTCAAACAGACCAGGTCCTGTTTGATCGACGAACTTGTAGGCTGAGCGCGCGTGCACGCCACACATACAGTGATGAGTATTATTATTATTATTACATCGAAGATTCGATTTCGAGAAGGAAATCAGAATCTGAAGTCAACGATCCCGCTGTAAGGGATCGTTTTGCACTCCGACTTTGGATTCCGCCGTGGTTTCTTCTTCGCATCCGGGTTACCGGAGTGTACGATATATATCTACATGGGTTAGAGTTAACGTATCGTTTTCAAACTTTTGGTATATGTTCTATGAAGGCGATAAACTGAGTCCCCACGGAAGTTTTTGGTGACCGGCAGATTTTTGAAGGGGTGTTACGCCCCACTTAGCGTCAAGGTCCAAATTCGTCCGCAAAGAAAACCATGTTGAAGCTTAACGTATCAGGCTGAAAATTTGGATGTGAGTTATGATGACGCAATCTCGTCGGAGACGAGAAGATTACGTCCCTCTGCATCCTCCCCTGGAAGGGGGATTGCTACCCCACAAAAAATTAAAAATGATCGTAAGACTGAAACTTGGAGCTGGGTTTGAGGATTCGTAGTCTGAACAGAACAGGCTTGGATTTGGTTTGAGGTCAGGGACCCCACCGGAGAGGTCCCAGGATTGAAAAAAAAAGAAAAGAAGAAATGTGCACAGAGATGCAAACAGAGGTCGAGAAAGAAGAAGAAGAAAGGAGGAAGAAGAAAGGAAGAATGAGGAAAAGGAGGAAAGGAGGAATGAAGAGGAAGGAAGAAAAGTGAAGAAGAAGGAGGAGGAGTAGGAGTTGACAGCTGCTCCGGTGCCTCCGGTACGATGCTTAGTTAATAAATATTTATGTAATGATACAATATTGGTGTTAAAATAAATATATTATAAGGATGTAGATCTCAACTAAGGATGTTTGAGACTCCCTCGCCCGAGCAGGAAAGGCCATCATCATCAGGCTCTGGTCGTGCAGGGGTGCGCGCCGCAGGCGCGCTGCTGTCAATCCGCCGCAAACGGGCGCGTGCGCAGCCCGCAGGCGCGCCGCCGGCGCGATCAGACGCAGAAAGAAGGGGGTACGGAGCATGCAACGCCTCCTGCGTACCGCATGTACATTCCGAGGCTACGAGAATGCAAACGTGTTCTGTTTTCAACTTAATTTTTTATTTTATTTTTTAAACTTTTCATGTTCATAACGTAAAAAATTCAATCTATTGATTCAAGTCATATTTTTCTTTGGTATAAATAAGTTCTTTTGAAAAAAAAAAAAAAAAAAAAAAGGGGAAAAAAAAAAAAAGTTTTTATTTTAAAGCCTTTATAAAAAAAAAAAAACAAAAAAATCGTTAAAATAAAAATTTTTAGCATCAAGTATATTTACAATTTTATTAAAAGAAACATTATTTAAAAAACATATAATGAAATAAATACAGTATACACCACATAAATTAGACCTGATAGGTTGTACAGGAAAGCATAAGGTCTTAACATATTGAACATTATTATATTTTAAAAAAGATGTTACATAATGATTACTAAACATAAAATCTAAATGCAGAGAGTCAAGGAAATAAACAACATTATTTTTATTCTTATACACAGCTATCCAATGTCCATTGCTTGAAACATCCCGGGGAGAAGTGTTGAAGATAAGACCAGAGTCGGTATCCAATTTCACAGAACAGAGTTCATTACATGCGAATACGCCTAAAAATCTTCTTTCGTTTCCGAAGGCGTTTAATATTTCTTCTTCATTCATCATTAATAATTCAAGATTATATTTCGTGTTCTGTCAACCTCGAGGATGTTCCAGATACACCAGAACAGAGATTGAGGATGTCAAACTTTGTCCAAATTTAAGACTCAATCCTAAAGTTCCTTTTCTTAGGATATTGAGATGATAAGCATTACAAGCTGAAAGATCAGCAGTGAGATCATATGCATATAAATTACTGTTTTCAGCATAATTCTTGAGATCAACACCCGTACCGTTATCGCTGCATGATACAGTGTTGGCAAATAAATCGTAAAAAGGCCGTGAGCATTGGGAATGTGAGTCTTCATATATCATCTCATAATCACGACCGTAAGGTTGACCATTCACATGTAAACTGACCCCTCTAAGGCCGAAATGGGTAAATTTAAAGGGTGACTTTCCATAGTTTCCAGAATATGCGTCGTGTTCTACAATTCCTATTATTACCTTCTGAGGTAAGCTCCCATTGACTATGTTAGGTATATTAATGCTCGATAACCCTTGGGTAAAGTTAAAAATTTTAGTTTCAATTCTCTTGATTGGGTATTTTGCTGTATCAGTCAAAAGAGATTTCTCTATTTCCATATGTTTAATGGGAGATAATTTCACTTTACGTACATATAGATAAGCAATTTAAAGATAGGCTTTGGTGCCGTAGTTGTTGCTAAAAGAGCACTTTTAACATTAAGAGCAAATTCAGGTGTAGATCTAGTTAACCTGATACGTGTATCCACAGATGGTAGAATAAGTCTTTCCTGAGAGAATATATCACCATTTACCCGTCCATAATATTCATAGGTGTTATTTTTAGATTTACCAGCATGGGTTCTGTGGTTCTCCACATCTTTTAAATTGTAATATCCACAAGATTGTAGATGAGATTCCTTCGCATCTTGAGAATAATTTAATAAAGTTTCAATATAACTTCGATAAGGGTAACTTGCCGCTGATGCTCCTAGAGATGTTTCATTTAAAAATACCTCAAGTTGATTAAAACACGTATACAGGAAATTTGTCTCAGTGGATACTATGTGATCGCTTCCTGTGAGATCTGACCCATCTTCGTTTACTAACTTAGTCTTTAGATATAAAAACACATTCGAAGGGTCAAGATATTGATCAGAAGTGCCAGGAATATTGAAATCGAGAGGTACATCTGTATTTGTGATTGAGTGAACGGGATTAATACTAATAAAGTTGGATTCACTCACACTAATCTGTGTAGGGTTCACAGAGAAGAGATCCAATTCACTCTTACAACAGTCTGGACTGGAGGGATGGAGGAAATGCATCTTGCTGGCACAATCACTGGACGTATAATGATGAGAGATCTGTTTAAACATTCCTTATATACAAAATAGTTACAGGTTGCCCCTGTTTATGTGAAATAGTTGCCATTCAGCATCATTATTAAAGGGCAAACACATCAATGCACTTTTTCTTTAGTGGACCTTTCCTATTCCTCTTTATAGGTTTTTTACGACGACCTACACCTTGACCAGTCATCTTACGTCGTATTTTTCGTTTAACATCATCTAACATTTCATCAGAAGCATCGGCTAATCGACGTTTTACAGCTGTTCGAGGGTCGACACCTCCCATAATATCCTGGAAAGTATCTATACCTGTCCTAGCTGCTTTTTTAGCAAGATATTTACCTCCTGATTTAAACAAAGGGATAGCACGTCTGAACAACGAAGCAAAAAATCCACCTAAACCATACCCTCTCTGCATTCTTGAACCCCTGAAGACTCGTTCTCTTTCCATTATTATTATTTAACGGAGCTTCCTTCTAATGTGTACTTTACACAATGCTGTTCCAGTCGTGAATGGGTATGGCTTACCTTCTACATCTCTTATATAAATACGAATCGAACTCAGTTGGGTCTTACTCAATGGTAAGTAGTGAACATTAGGAAAACTTATAACTCTTTTTCCTTTAGGAAAATGAACTACTCTTAACAAAGATGCTTTAGTATTCCCTACGTACTGATGGTCTATAATATCTGTATAAACATAGGCCATACCAGGATCTTGAAACATCTTAGAAGGCATGCATATAAAATGTAATGAAGTCACGGTGTCATTTTTTGTGACATACTCTTCCATCGTTGGTATATAGTGCATTAGAGCCTTTAGAGGTGGTTTATTATTTCGCGATATTTTGTATATATGTGAGTAACAACAACTACGAAACCAAACTGAAGGGCGGAAAATAAATAAACCTATATCTTTCAGGTTCACGTCCTTATGAGATTTTAATGTGATTAACACGTTATCTTCGTTAACGGGTTTATTAACAAGAAACACTAAATCTTTACATAATTCACTTGCTTCAAATTTTTTGTTTAAGTCTATGAACACTTCGGTAAGCGATTTATAGAGACCATTGTTTATTGAATAATTTTCGTAGAAATATGTATTCTTGCCTCGTTTGAGGGTTGCCATACTAACGTTACTTTTTAATACATTTTTAACATTATCAACATTTCTAAATATCGTAAACGCCAAATTTGTAACAGGTATATTCTCTATACCAACATCGAGAATTATTTCACTTAATCCTGCTTCATACAGTTCTCTATCGAAAGTTATAGGGTTCAATAATTGAGTTGTATAGTCTGATATTTTATTTTCCGGATGTAGATCCATAGAAGCCGATGAGGGCAGCGTTAAATAGAAATGATCTTCACTCTCCATGGTCACAAAGTAAACTGATCACTGTTTCCTAATTTCACTAGCATTTATATAACTGTTAAACTTCATAGGGTAACCTACCCATTTGACAAGATACTGTTTATTTTTACCTTTCCCTTTAGATCCTAATATTTTTTCTATTTTATACTCATGACTCTTAGGATCAAATTGTATTTTCTGTATTTCTTGTTTATAGAAGCCTCCTTTTATTTTTTCTCCGTCTAAATCCTCAAGATAGTATAATTTTAACCTGTCTCTAGGGAATTCTCTGATACTGTCTACTTTAAAAACCTCTCTCGACCATCCAGCTTCATACCCTTTTCTGAAATTTTCATCAGTCCTGGATACTCTCACATAATCTCCTACTTTAATGCCTGTGTTATCTTTTATTTTTCCCTTTGGGTTGATAGGTACAAACGGTTTTGTCTTTACCATCTCTATAGGGGTATTCTTAAGTGTTCTATGATGAGACCGGTTATAAGAGTAAGCCAAGTCCTGTAGTATATCTATATATTTAAATGTATTCATCTTCGTGAAATACCTATGCATTCTTTCTTTTATAGTTCTTTGTACTCTTTCAACTATTGCGGCTTTATTAACTGAAAATGTGTTGTAATACCCTATGTCATACTCAGTAACTATTTCTTGAAACTCTTTACCTAAAAATTCTGTACCCTTATCTGTCCATATCATTTTGGGGTATCTGTCATCCTTATTTATAATTTCTCTGACTGCTGTAGCAACAGTCTTTGATTTTTTATCTTTTAAAACCTTTAACCATAAGTATCTGGAATATACATCTATCACAAAAAGAATATATCGATACCCTTCATTGTAAGATTTATATTTTATCATATCGGTCAAATCTAGCTATCTAAATGGGGTGCTATAGTTTTCCGGGTAGGAAATTTTTTTCGTATAGGTTTGTGAAGGGTAAAAGCGTCCTCACCTTCTAAATATTTTTTCAATTCTTTTTTACTAATTTGAGGAAACTTTGAAGCAAACCTTGAAAAACCCCCGTAACTGTATGGTTGTTTCACATCAAAGTAATATTTATCGACCGCTTCCTTGGCCTCCATGATTCACAATGACATTAACAATAAAAATTTTATTCATTTATACTGAAAGGTGATATAAAAAATCAGATGTATATATGAGTATTTTATTTTTAATTACAAAACTAATATTAAACTATTTTTAAATTACAAATCTAAAAAATAACATATGTATACAGAAAGATAACATAGAATATATACATAATTTTAAATTACAAATAATACAATCGTATAAAAAAAATCATAATAAATAATCAGATGCTAATCCATTTTGATACTTTGTAGGGATTTTTTCTTATTCGACTCGTTCTTGTTCGCAATGTCCCTCTATTTATCAACTTTGATCTATCCGATGCAAAAGAAGTACCAGCAGGACTTGCATCAGGTCTAGGCGTCGTTGGAATATTATCCAGATCCGCTAATCTTTGTTTATTCATGATTAAACTTCTTGGAAAATTAATAGTCTGAAGTTCTTGTTTGATCCTGTTCCATCCTGTCACTTACTGGAGCCTTCTTCCATTCACGGGAGAGATCAGATATCAAGTCAACAATATTCGATCCAAGTATTGTTTCTCCATCAATAATGATTTGACCGAGATCATCCCATGTAATCTGATCTTTTAAAATATTATATAGAGCTATACCCGTTTTCTTACTCCTCACTGGTAAGCTTTCCTTGAGTATATGTCTAAAATTAGCTTCTCTTTTCACCATAGGCTTAGTATCTGTTGTTAGAGTTGTATCTTCCTTGGGTGATTTTAATAAAACTTTTAAATCTACTAATTTTTGTATAGCATTTTGATATAGGATTCTTTTTTCATGAATGTTTACATTGGAATTTAATATTTGTTGCAGTTCCTTCTCATAATTATTTATCTGTTCAACTTGAGGATCATATAAACTCAAAGGCTGCTGTTGAATCAATGGGTGATAAGGATTATATCCGATCTGATGCTGCTGAATGTCTGATTGATGCTGTTCGAACTGTTGTTGTTGTTGTTGTGGTTGTTGTTGTTGCTGTTGTTGTTGCTGTTGTTGTTGTTGTTGTTGTTGTTGTTGTTGTTGTTGTTGTAGAGGTAAGGTTCCTGTGTTATATTTCAACTTCTCATAATCGCTGTAGGGTAAAACCGCTACCTTCTTCATCATTGAGCAAGCCACTTGGTTATCAAAGGAGCTATAACGGAAAAGAGTAAAGGTAGGAACACACCACCACCTTTCTGTAATAGCTTCTTTTTATTTTTAAGCTTTCTTACGTTAGCAGCCAGTTTTTTAATGATGTTTCTGTGACGGCGTAACTTTACCTTCTGAGCTCTCTTTAAAGGAACATTTCCTTTTATAAGATTTAGGCATACTTCAGCTATACATTGTATAAATTTTTCATCTTCACAGATCAGTTTACGTTTTTCAGAAGGTTTCAGGTTTTTAAATTTTCTCATAAGAGGTAAATAATCTGCCCACTTTGAAATTATTGCTCATTATTCTAAGGTATGTATACTGTCTCAATCTCGTTAGGTAGATGTTGTACGCAGTAACTCTATGTAATTCTAACTTAGGATGAAACCTCACTGAAGTAAATAACCATGGGTATAGATGTGCTTCTTTACTTATACTTTTGGAGGCTCTTTACGTTGAGTAGGGAACATTTGGGTAGCCACAACATTGACCTGACTCATATCCCTTCTTTGTCCAAACAAGATTAAATACTGCGTGTTTAAAGACACATCCCTCATATACTTATTCTGATGAAAGATATTCTGTGTTATAAAAAATACTGTGATGTTTAAATGATGCGAGTAAACTGTGAAAGTTTCGGCTATAGCCTCATTCAATTTATGCATCAAATCATCAAGGATTATAATTTTATGCCCTGGTAAACATTGAAGAGCTTTTATGTCATATAACCCTTCGTGAAATTCGATTACATCTATGTAGTCTTTAAACTTTTCTTGGTAAACATTGTAACACCATATGATTTTAACAGGCTTTTGTTCGAAAATCTCGACCTCTTTTAAAATGTTTAATAACAGAAAGGTTTTCCCGCAACCTGTAGGACCAGACACAAGACAAGTAGCTGGAGCTCGGAACATAAATTTACTAACGTCCATTCTAGATTGATACCTGATCACTAATGAATAAGAAAAGGTTTGCGTTTATGTTATAAATGGTTTGTTAACTCATTAGATCAATAGATCAATAGATCACAACTGACCAGAAGGGGGCAGGATGGGGCTTGAATGGTAGTTTGATTTACTGATTTACTGCTTTAGGGTATATAAAAACATGAATTTTTACGTTATGAACATAGTTACTTTACAGGTGTTAAGTGTGGAACTTTGTTATTGTTAGTAGTTTATTCGTACGTATGGTGTTGTTAGGTTTGTTGATGCACATTATATTCTTAGTTCAGGTCATGTTTTGTTAGGTATGTTATTGTTGTTGTTGTTGTTGTTGTTGTTGTTGTTGTTGTTGTCGAACGAAAATATATACCCTTTTGAACTGATATGGTTCGTTCGTGCGTCGTATTCTTGTTTACTTTCTTCTGATTGGTTGAAAGAAAGAATCTCATTACCTATAAGGGTTGTTTATACATACGAATTTCTCCAGTAAGACATTTTTCGCTGTACTGATACGATGGCCTCTCGTTCTGCTTCTACAGACGTCCTCTTTACGAGGACCTTTGTAATACCCAACGATGTGTCATTTACATTTTTTCGTAAAACGAATGGAGAGCAATATATTACCTGTATTCCAATTGGTGGTGCAACTAATATACCTTTAATCATATCAGTTGAAGAATTCCTCAAGATTATCGACAGCCTTGAAGCTTGGCTAAAGGCTGAGTATGTGTCATCTGTGACATCGTCTCTTGATGAAATCAGAGGTGACAGCTTGAGTGGTTATAATAGAATAGATGTGGCTTTCACTGCATCTGGTAATGTTAAAAGTGTTGATGTACGCAACTATTGGAAACCCAATTATGCTGACACATTCATGCGTACATGTATAGGTTTCACTGTTCAGACATCTGCAAATATAATGGCTTTGTTTGATATGAAAAACGACTTAAAGTATCATCTTAAAGTTGTAGCCATACTCGAGGACTTAATTCAAATAGCTCATGGTGTAATCTACGATATTTACACCGAAACATATGGATTCCCGTATAATGCAGTATACAGAAATGCCTTAATAACTATCAACCAGGATACGTTTACTTCTCTCTGGTGGGAGCGAGTGAGTGCTGTTGAACCGAAATATGCAGAAAAATGGTTTAGTGCAGCATGTTGTATTTATGCTTACATCCTTTCGGAAGGTATTGAATCTCTGGAGAAACATATAGAACTTGCTCAATTTATACAGAATCCTATGTCCACCTGATTAGATGGTTTAATATATTTAAAATAAAAATTTATATGTATGAATGTATTTATTTATTTAATGTTCTTTTTATTGGAAATTATATGTTATACATATGAAAACTTGTTTTACTGACCCCTTCTGCGTCGGATCGCGCCGGCGGGCGCGCGCACGCGTCGGATCGCGCCGGCGGGCGCGCCTGCGGGCGCGCGCACGCGCCCGTTTCGCGGCGGATTGCACTGGCTGGCGCGCCTGCGGGCGCGCCCCCGCATCGACCAGGAGCCTGATGACGCTACCTTCTTGCTCATGAGGGAGTCTCAAACATCCTTAGTTGAGATCTACATCCTTATAAGCATATTTATTTTAACACCAATATTGTATCATTACATAAATATTTATTAACTAAGCATCGTACCGGAGCCAGCACCGGAGCAGCTGTCAACTCCTACTCCTCCTCCTTCTTCATTCTTCTTCCTTCCTCCTTTCCTCCTTTCCTCATTCTTCCTTTCTTCTTCCTCCTTTCTTCTTCTTCTTCTTCGACCTCTGTTTTGCATTCTGTGCATTTCTTCTTCTTTTTTTTCAACTCGGGACCTCCCTCCGGTGGGGTCCCTGGACTCCGAAACCAAATCCGCTTCCGTCTCCGTCTCAGACTACGAATCCTCAACCCAGCCTCCAAGTTTCAGTCTTCTACGATCATTTTTAATTTTTTGTGGGGCAGCATCCCCCCTTCCAGGGGAGGATGCAGAGGGACGTAATCTCGTCTCCGACGAGATTGCGTCATCATATAACTCACATCCAAATTTCAGCCCGTTACGTTATTGGTTTCAGGACGAATTTGACCTTGACGCTAAGGGGGGCAACACCCCTTAGGGGTGACCTACGGTCACCAAAACTCGCGGGGGATCAGTTTATCACCTTCATAGAACATATACCAAGTTTGAAAACGATACGTTAACTCTAACCCATGTAGATATATATCACACTCAGAACCGGATGCGAAGAAGAAACCACGGCGGAATCCAAAGTCGGAGTGCGTAAAAAAACGATCCCTTACAGGGACGTTTTCGGCTTCGAATTCAGGTTTCCCTTCCGGAAATCAGTCTTTCGATAACAATAATAATAATAATAATGGGTATGTGTATGCGCACGCGCGCTCAGTCTGTGTCTGTCGGTCAAACAGACCTTCGGTCTGTTTGACCTCCAAGTGCGCGGTCGTCCAAACGCTCGTTAGGCCTAAACGCACCCATGCAGATCAAAGCTTAACAAAGGGCGTAGCGCAATATCAACAGCCACCCTCAGGGTGAGCCTATATACATCCTACAGACTTGAAAATTACACGGATTCGTCCTTATCCCATATATAGACTATATTCCAAGTTTCAGACCTATATCTCTTATACTTTTTGAGAAAAAGCTGGTCGAACTCAAACTGGTGGGTCACTACTTATTATATTTATATTTATTGGTTTCCATATTTATATTTATATTTATAAATGGCTTATTTGAGCATAAACATATGTAATTATGTATAATGGGAGAACTTTTTAACATTTAAGGGGCACAGGTACCACATCATCAAACACGGTCAATTTTTTGGTTTACCTCTCTATAACTTTTTATATAATTATTCAATTCTCAAATTATTTTAAAGTAATTATGTCTTAAGTTGAGTAGTTTACATACCTGAGATATGGCGGTCTTCATTTATTTATTTTTATATCTTTTTTTTTTAATTTTTTTTTTATTTTTTTTTTTTTTTTTTTAACATTGGCGGTTTGGTATGGTATTCTATTGTTGTTTCAACATCAACAGGCAAATTAGTGGGTATTGAGAAGGTTGGACAGCATCTGTGGAAATATCTTTTTATGAACTGTAGATGTTGTTGGGTATTTCTGCTTGTAATCCTCAATCATATTTCCCCAGGTGAGTTTTAGAGGATTGAAGAAACTTACATCAAAAGGTTGGGTTAATAAATAAATATTAAATAATAAAAATAATAAAAACAATAAATAAATAATAATTTCTTTACTTTTTATCAAATTCCATTACTTTTGAAACACTTATAGAGCGTTCAATGTTTCACAATGTGTTGTTCAAAATTACCAACCCCTACTTTAACACTTAGTAACTTTGAAACCAAAAAATTTTTTTTTCGCTATTAGTGGTTTTTTGATCCTGATACATAGCGACAAAAATTGACCAATTTTTATACTTTTTGAAAAATTCCTTCTGCCCCAATGGGGGGCACATTTTTTAGCATATTTTAGCAAAAAAATTTTTACATTTTTCCAAGATAAAACCTAAAGTTAAAGCCAAGTGCTTTTAATTAGTTAATACATGTAACCGCTATCCCTTAACCTTCAAAATAAAAAAAAACCATCATTCTACACCAAATACTTTGTGAGTTTTAACATGAAACAGGTAAGGGGATCGATTTTGTTCAATGTTGTACCCCCGGTCAATGTTACCCACTTTTACGGTATATATATACATCATAGATTACCACGACTAACGGGCAGAGCCCTTCTTAAGTAGGGAGCATAAAATAAAATGTTGGAAACCTAACCTAGCGCAGGAAAAACACAAACTGTCTGGTGAGTTTTAAAGTGAGGAGTATTAAATACTGCAGGAAAAACAGATGACAAAGAGATCCACAGAACAGAAGTGGCTGTAAAGAGGAAGCCAACACAAAGAGCGAGTCTTGGGTTTTCAATCCACTGGAATAATTCAAAACACCTTATTTATGTGATACGAGATGATGGAATTTCAAAGAGGTCAAACCCCTGAAATCTTGCCGTTGTTATACTTATAGAAAGAAGATAATGAAGACCAACGCCTCACAGCAGAGTAGAAGATAAGGGAGTTTGAAAGTAATAGGAACAGTTCATTAGTTCACTTAACCATTAGATTTAACCCTATCAAAAAGAAGGTTGGAAAACCGGACCCTACAAAAATGTGTGAAGAGTGCTGCAAATTGGGCAGATAAGGCCCTTATTTAATAAATGGAGTGTCTGTGCAAAAGAAAGAATTCCCTCATCCAGAAGAGAACTCGCAGCTTCTTTGATGCCCATTAACAACTATTGTACATGAGGTTTCTAAGACAATTTGTTGGTCTACGTTTATGGTGCTCACATTTGAGAAGTTAAAGCAGTCGAAGAAGATGAGAAAATTGGGGTTCGTTTTTGAGAGGAAAGATATGAGTTAGGACAGTTCGACATGAGTAGGCATAAGAGAATTAGGAAACTCAAAGAAAGCGGAGCCTTAGAGAGTAGTTTAAGCGTTGTTTAAAAACACTTTTCAAAGGTTTTGATAATTTAAGAGAAGGCTATCACACAAGAACCCCTATAGTCCCTAAGGTCGAGAAGACCCTTTATATATAAATCCAAGAGGTAGGAATGTCTATCACCAGTTGACCCTCGAGCATCAAAAAACCAACGATTTTAATTCTAAAAGATTTAGTAATGAGCCCTCAGAGATCCTTGGAAAGAAAAATAACGGAGATTTTCGAAAGATTCTGGAGTTTTTACAAGTCATTCGTCAGAACGACTATTCGTCAGGAAAGGCTCGACATATGCGTTTTCCAGCAATGTGGAAAACTATTACTTTTAAGGAAGGGAGAGGAGAATTGAACAAGGATAGACGCCAGATAAGCGGGCTCTGACTCCCTCAGGAACTATAGAGGGGGGTTTTTAATTACTATCCACTCCACCATCCTCCTGACATTCAATAATCTCAGGATCTTCTTATTCACCCTATTCATGTGTAATCAACAAGAATGGACATGGAATATCTCAGAGGATTAAGGAGTAGAAGAATTTGATGCCAGGGAACTCTTTAAGGGTGGAAAATACATTCCCCACCTCTTTTTCCTCGTTTTGGATTCTGTAGCTAGCCAATCTAATTCTGAATATACTAATATATTCCTTTTTCAGAAGAAGGGTTAGCTACAGATTCATACAGGGCAAAGAGGAGGAAATGAAAGCCTTTGCAATTTTAAGGGATGTTTTAAACAAAGAGTCTATGAATTTTTTATCAGTAGGAAGGAACCAAGGAGGAGTTGGGGGGGAACCTTTCATTAGTGGAAAGTGAGCTTAAGCTTGTGTAATAACATCCCTTTCAACGGTTACGAGCAGAAATGGGAAGATTAGTAAGTAATGACAGTTGAGAACGAAAGAGCTTTCTCCAATGTCCATTATGCTAAGGTCTCTTAGGAACAGGCCCCATTCTTAAGCTGTGGTTATTGACTTATTTTGAATGATGGTATGAGCCTGCTAATTTTCCATCTGCGATTTACCGGTCCCTTACCTTCAGCAAACACTCCAGTAGCCTCATTCCAAAATTCAAAACAGAATTCATTACCAAGAGATGCTAGCAACAATAAATGCGATGCAAGGGTCCCCACCCAATTACACTTATTAGTAAAATATAGTGAAATATATATATATAATATATATAATATAGTATATTATATATATAATTATATATTATATATATATATATATATAGTATAATATATATATATATATAATATATATACATATAAATATATATATATAGTATATATATTATATATATATTATATAATAGTAAATATAATATATATAGTAATCACTTTTATTATATAATATTATATTATATTTATATATATAATATATATATAATATATATATTACAATATATATATATAAACATATATAATATCATATATATAAATTAATTATTATATATATAATATATATATAATATTATATATATATATACCTAAATATATATTTATATATATTATATTATATATATATTTATATATATATATATATATAGTTATAATATTATAATAAATATATATATATATAATAATATATATATATATGTAGTAGTATAGTGATAGAATATAGAATATATAATATATATATATATATATATATATATATATATATATATATATATATATATATATATATATATATATATATGTGTGTGTGTGTTTAGTAGGTCTTGTGATAAGGTTGGTAGTTAATTGAAGGCGTTAACAATAACAGGAGGCTGAGCGTTCTTCTAGGTCTTCTCTTTTGTTACTTTTCACTTTTGGAGCGTGAGTAGGGGGCGCCCCACACTACTGACGGAAACTTTATTCCAGGAGATGAATTGGCCAAAGACTACTCTGTACTTGTCCGCTGTTGAGGAGTTGCCAAAATTACTCTCAAACTCATCTCTATGGGACGAGTTGTCAAAATACTCGTGAAGTTATTATATCAAATGGCGAGTAGCAAAACTACTCGCGAACTTATCTTTTTTGTCGAGAGGCAAAAATTTAAAGGATCATTATATAGATAATATAAATATGAAATTCATCTTTGCTGATTTTCTAGGTTATAATACTTAGGATTTTATGCCTTTCAAATATTCCAGCTTCAGTTTCAGGTTCCAAAAAGCCTAAATAATATACTTTTTCATGAACATTATTAGTTTAGCGACATCTTTTAATAATAAAGAAATTATTGTAACATTTATTGATGATATTAATTGATATAAATAACTAAAAATAATGGCGTAAGTGTTTAAAATTGAAATTTCTAAAGAGGGTTAGAAAGGTTTTTCAAACCTGATAAATTAAAAAAGGGTTTGAAAAGTTTTCACGATATGTACACGGAAATAATCTCATAAATGGTGCATTATAATTTCGGCATGTAACCAACCCCTCACATTAAGCCTTCCCTTTCCTAATAATGTTATTATATATATATATATATATATATTATATATATATATATTATATACTATATATATATATCACTATATATATATATATATTATATATATATTATATAATATATATCTATATTATTTCTATATTAATCTTACTATAAATAGCTATAATATATATATATATTATATATATATATATATATATAATAATATATTTTATATATATAATATATTATATATATATGTATATATATATATAATATAATATATATATGCAGTGTGTTCGCTTTTAATGTATATTTTTGAGCAATTATTGCCTTTTTTCATAGCTTTCCTCTTTCAATGCCATCGGTACACGCTCCCTTTAATTAAACGCTATCGATCGTTTCCTTTTATTCTAAACACTTTATTCTTTTTTTCTTTCCTTTTAACCTCCATCATTATATGTTTTTGATTCGTTTCTCCTTTTTACTCACTTTGCTCTTAACATTCACCAATTCCTGGCTCTGTTTTTATTTAATTTGATTTTCTCTCCTCTCATCTCTCTCTGCTCTTCTCTCGCTTCTCTCTTTCTCTCTCTCTATCTATCTATCTATCTATCTATCTATCTATCTATCTATCTATCTATCTATCTATCTATCTATCTATCTATCTATCTATCTATCTATCTATCTATCTATCTATCTATCTATCTATCTAACTAGCTTCTCTCTCTCTCTCTCTCTCTCTCTCTCTCTCTCTCTCTCTCTTCTTCTCTCTCCTCTCTCTCTCCTCTCTCTTCTCTCTCTCTCTCTCTCCTCTCTCTCTCTCGTACGCTGGCATTTTGTCTCCGACCCTTTTCATTTGTTCTCTCTCTCTCTCTCCTCTCTCTCTCTCTCTCTCTCTCTCTCTCTCTCTCTCCTCTCTCTCTCTCTCTCTCTCTCTCTCTCTCTCTCTCTCTCTTTTCTTTACTCTCTTTCTCTCTCTCTGCCACCCCTTTAGTAATAGCTTACTCATTAGAGCGATCTTTGATCTATTCAAAAAGTGTTTCATTTTTTAGGTAAGTGACTTCTTTTATGATTCCATCCTCCGATCCTTTTCCTTATTCTTTCATATTCAAATTCATCCCACCACATTTTTTCGGATACGTTAATTAAAACGTTTCTTTGATTATAAATATAATGGCTTTAAATGTATATATGTATATAATTATGTATCCATATATGCACATATTTAAAATACGTATTTGTTTACTGCGTATTTTCTTAGAGAATTTTCTTTTTATTATTTGGTTGCTGTATTCTCTATTCGTTTCTGAACAAAAGTATTTTATCTTTTTCCTTTTCTTTATTTCGGTATTATTTTTAGCAGCCCCCATTTTAGAGTAGGCTATTTTTACTCTTATTTTAAATTGGCAGCAGTGTTATCAATGCTAGAAAATATTTAATAAATACGTAGACCAAGTTACCTTTCAAGAAACTTTGCTTAATTAAATGTTTACATATTTAGTGGAAAACAGAAAATAAGTTTTACAATATTCAGAAACGGAAATCAAGGGCTTATGAGATCTGGAATTTGAGCTAGTCCGGTTTAAACAATATCAGAACCTACTACTTGATCGTCTTGATCACCTCTTTGCCATACTTCTTTTTCTGATAGTATATCATATACTAGTGAAGATCATCATGCACTATTTCAGATCACCTGGCTGATTCTTTTAATAATGATTATATTTCACATACTTTACCTTCTACTTGTAATTTTGTAACTTTTAGATTATCCTCCAGTTTCCATTTTTAAGTACAATATATAAAATATTTATAGATATTGGCATATGTGACTACAAATCATATATTTGTATTCACCTTGTATAGGTAATGCAGGAAATGTAAAAATGTGTAATGTTTAACAATCTAAAATAATTATCAGTTTTGCTGAATTTGATTTACATTAGCATTTCAGAAGAAAAGTAGTGAAAGCTTATAAGGGAATTTGATGATCAATGGAGGGCTTAATAACCA
>JABUQX010049891.1:42500-47573 GCA_015478945.1 Trachelipus rathkii
ATACTGAGTGGTATTTAAATATTATATAAGTTAATCGATGTTTATTAAAGACTCATAGTTATGTATATAACGAAGCTAAGGAGATTTTTTTGATAAACTTATTGATGTATAGCCTTACTTTTTCTGGGAGGTTAGGGATCGTATATAATTTAGTGATATGTTGAGTCACACCTATATCTATACATTGTATCTCATAACGGCGATAATACGCTATTTTAGTCTAGATATGTGAGTTATTCAGTAAGTCCTTGTTCGAGCGAGTGAGTTAGAATAATATTTATTTTCTCGTTACTATATATACTTTATATTGCCAAATTTATATTCGCTCAACAAGTCATCTTGTAGCGCATATGTCTGGACGTTCCTTGACTTTGGTCCTCGGATTTAGTCTATACTGTTAACCCAGGTGAGCACTATACCCAGTAAGAATGCTCGTATATGTAGACCCCAGCAGAGATTCCAATCACCCTTCTGTTGAATTAAGTAAGTAAGTCGAGTTTATATCAAAGTCATAAGTGATATTGCAAGCAGGAGATTTGAAAACTTACGAGTATGCGTTCTTTTTTCTAGTGGTGAGAGCGAGTTATCGAAGTATAACTAAAGTTGATAGTTTAGAGTCACTTCACCTTGATTAATATTAGTTAATAAGCGGTACTCGACGTCTAGTTTAGTCGTATAGTATCGTATAAGATCTTGGCGCGATAAGCGAAATATAATTTTTTTTCGTTCACATTATATTTTATGTAAATAATTTTGTTCGTATAGAAGCTATGTAATTATGCGTGAGTGTACTGTATTGGCTGATACCTGACTCTTGGTCGGTGGTCCTGTATTACCCTATATATAATGTGAGAGCACTCCCTTGAAGAATATGCTCACGTGTTAAGCCCCTAACAGATAGAGTATAGGTTCCCAACTCAATTTACTTTACACTTCATATAAATATAAATACATCTAATAACCTATTACTGCTTATTTTCTATACGTGGATATTTTACTATTCAAACCCCTCCTTTTATACATACATACTCTGCCATAATCTTACTCTTACTACTAAATCCCCTCAAAAGCTATTTCAGATATATTCTACCATCACTCATCATTAAATTAATAAATCATTCCGCATATATATATAATATAGGTAGATGAACTCCTTCCACTCTCTATTTATCATTCTCCTAATTACTCTCTTAACAACCCATTACTCCTACTTTGTTACCTCATATACTACCCACCTTCTAGTATCTATTTCATTATAACCGCAATTACTACTAATATATATATATATTATATTAAGTATATAATATATATACTATAATCTAATTATGAGGTTGAGGTTTACATTATACTATCCCAGATTTTTTTTTTAAAAATTAACTTTTTATATATATATTAATAATATATATAATATTTAATATTTATTATATATATTATATTAATATTTAATTAATATATATATTAATAATTAATATAATTATTATATATATAAAATATATATATATATATATTATATATTATAATAATATATATGTATATATATAGTAATATTATTATTATTAATTTATTAATAATATATATAGTATATATATTCTTATTATATACTAATATAAATATATAATTATATATTATTATACTATTTATAGATTATTTATAAATGAATTATATATGAATATTCTTTATTCTCAATTGAATCAAATTCAAGCTCATATAGTATTTATTACCCTCTTGAATATATTTCTTTATTTTATCACATACCGCAATAAGAAATAAAATAATAATTATAATATTAATTTCTTTACCTCGAGCTCCTGAGCTCTCAGGACTTCTCATGGCTCTCATACTTATACCGAACTATAGTTTTCATGAATAACACGTTTGAGAAGAGTTGTTGACTATTAACTTAATATACTATATAGGTGCAATAAATTTATTCACGTTAACATCAAAAATATTTTATTATTAGAAAAATTTAATTGCTCAAGAATCCGAGATCCGTTTACTATTACTTCCCCGACTGCGGCCTTCTCAAAGATCCGGTAAGCTGGATTCCGTACTAAGGTTTTCTGCCAACTAACATATATTTGAAAAATTTTATTTTTAGCAAATCTACTTACTTATAGTGTACGCACTCTCGAATATATAACTTTTCTACAAAAAATAAATAGTTATTTAATATATTTAGGTAAAACAGTATATTTATATATATACTATATACCCAGAATCCTGGACTTTACGTATTTCCGACTCCGTGAGGATCACGGATAATCCTAACATTAATGAGTTTCTGTCAACATATTAATTGAAACATATTGAGTGATTACAGAGCACGTCTTCCGGCAATAAATTTTTCATCTAAAATAATATTTCCTAATATTTGAAAAAAAAATAAATATATCTATAGAATATAAACAGAATTACATCAGTGGCTTCTAAACTCCGCGCTCCTAGGTTCCGATATCCTCGGATCCGGATCTCTAGACTAATGGAGTTTTTTGAACTATTATGAATAAATTATAGTCAGCTAGTCTTATTACGGTCAAATTACATTTATTTTCAAACTTAAAAGAAAATTTCATTTAATGAAAAATTATGATAAGAAACGTCTGGTTTACTGCGATATTTGTATCCTACACACATTATTTAGAAAGTTGGGGAACGGAGAATCTCAACTACATAAACGGTCTCCTGCATATTATTTTTGAAATCCACAATTTGACTATTCTCAGCACAATATTAATCTTTTCAATATAATTTTTCATAATATCTAAAATAAAAATATTTATACTTTAATAAAAAATTCTAATACTAAATATAAAGTAACCCGGCTCCTAGGTTCAGCTTATCTCGGATATCTATGTGACTTTATCACGAGATCCGACTAAAAGGTTCTTAGCATCTATATTTGTAAATAATATATAGATTCAACATGTTCATATCTCTATATATTATTATATATGGCTAAATAACATTTTATTCGTATTAACATAAAAAAAGTAAAAATATTTTTTGTAAATAGAAATATATATATAATACCCAGGCATCCGGCTCCGGTGACTCCGGCTCCGAGCTCTACTGAGTCATACCGGCTCCTGAGACATCCAGGCTTCCTCAGTGAGTTCGAGTAGATACTTTCGATCTGGACTATATAGTTTTCTGACACTATTTATTGAAGAATTGTGATTCAGCCACTTATCTCATTATATCTATACAATATATGAAATTTTTTTATACACTCTAAATAAATAAAAAATATTTTCGAAAAAAAATCAATTTTAACTACCGGTGCTTCCGACTTCAAGCTTCACGGCTTATCGAATCCTGAGACCTCAGTAATAAGGATTCTGCTAACTATTGTGAAAAAGTTATGTTTTCAGCAAGTCTTCTTAAAATAAATTATATACATCTTAAAGAATAAGTATATCAACGCGACTAAAGTATTCCTATAAATATCAAAATAAGTATAGTATATAAAGGGTCTATTATACTACGAATTTTAGTGATCCGGTATCTCAGAATCACCTGAACTAAGGTTTCTATTGAGCCACTATTATTGAAATTTGTAATTTCAGTACGCTTTTCTCACATTAACGTCATTGAAAAGATTTTATGTTGCCACAAATTATCTCTATGGAAAAATAAATTTCATATATACCGTCTAGTGAGTTCTCCAGCTCTTCACCGGCTCCTGACTCACAGCTTACCTAGGCTCCTACTCCAGCTCCGAGATATCATTACATCTTTCGTAGCTATCCATATAGGATTATAATAATCTGTTATAAGGTTTCTGATACTAATATTTGAAAAATATTATAGTATATTATTTAGTATATGATTCATTATATTTAATATAATATATACATCTTAGGCAATAAAGTTATTATTCAACCTAAAATAATATATTTATATTATAATATATAATTTTTATAATAAATTAAATATTTTCATTCCCAGGCTCTCGGAGCTCTACTATTATAGGCTTCACCTCAGCGCGCATTCACTGGATTCGAACTAAAGGTTTCTAATAAACTATTTGCGTAAATAAATTGTCAGCACGTACTTATTCTATATATAAATCAATTAAAAATTTTTCACCTTAATAAAAATATATTAATTCGTAAAAAATAATTACATTACTCTTGGGTACTCTCAGTGATAACTTAATCCTCTAATCTCTCCGACTTTTTTAAACCTATGAGCTCCGACTTACTACAAATCCGGATATCACGTATAATTAAGGATTTACTTGACTAATTAACTATTGAAAATTATTTACAACCTAATCTTCTTTAGGTGTAATAATATTTTTCATCTATAGAAAAAATTATTATTCTTTTGAAAAAAAATTTTATAATACCCAGGTAATATCCTGGAATCCGGATTCCGTGGAATCTGACCTGAACAAGGTATTTCTATATGTCCTAACTATTTATTGAATAATATTAGTTCAAGTGTGATTTATTATGAGCCTAAATTTTTCACCTAAAAATAATATTTTTTTTGAAAAAATAATTTCTATATAATATACCTAGGTTCCAGGCTCCTCGACTCCTGGATTTACCGGCTCCGCTATCCGGTCTACCGGCTCATTCTGAAATCCGACTTCACCTTCGGTACTCTCGGATACTATAGACTAAGGTTTCTATTAGTATAAATATATATATATATTATATATATATATATAATATATAATATTTATATTATAATGCCACTTATTTGTAAAAATATATGATGAGTATTTAAGTCTAACGACTTTTATATATATTCTAGGCCAATAATTTTTCTCAATCTTAAAAAATTTATTATCTTTACTGAAAAAAATTTTAATTAACTATTTATGTCAACCGGCTTACTGTACTATTGGCTCCGACTTCGAGACTCCTCACTCAGGCTCTCCTGACTCTACGATTTACCGGTATTTGAAACTTAAGATTTTTGACTACTAATTTTCCAATTCTTGTTCAGCACGTCTTATCTGGCAACATATATAATTATTTTCATACTAAATAAATTTATTATTATATTTACTATATAATAAAATAATATAAATTTTATTTATCCATATATGATCCTGCT
>JABUQX010049892.1:0-5000 GCA_015478945.1 Trachelipus rathkii
AAGGAGTGATTAGGATACTTATATAATGATTTTCATTTATGCGCCAATAATGTTATTTCCAGCCCTATTTGAGATAATTTATTTAACTTGTTCGAATAACTTAATATTGTAAATAAATATTAAATGATAATCAATTTTTATCATAATTAGTATTTCTAATATAATTGTTATCTTATTATTTATATTATTAGACTTATGTACCATACTGGAATATTTGTATTATTATTACCAGATGCATGTTGACTTCCTTTGGATTCCTTAGTTTTTTTTTTAGTTTTAACTTTTAATACTAGATGTTTACCTTATACAACAAGTTATTATTCTGTATAAAAATGGCAAGTTCTCTATTCGAGACTCTGACGGGAAATTATTCTCATGTAGAAATAACGTAACCAAATTTAGATTAGATACATAGGCAAAGTGACATAGTGATCACGAGAAAATTTAAATGTTTTTGGATTAAAGAAAATTTATAATGTCATTATGGGTCGTTGCATGTTAATTAACGCTACAACATAGAAAGAGATTGTACAAAGTTTAACCCCCTACTCCGACATTTTAATAAAAGTTGAAGTTGCGGACGATTCAGTTTCAGAATACTCTGGGCTAGAAAGTGTTGGACACAGGTCACAAGACTAACTTCAAGCAATACTAAAAGGATCTATATTATTAAGTGGCAGGGAAATCAAGGATTTAATGAGCTAAGCCAAAAAAAGCATTTATAAAGGAAAATATATTATTGAGAATCAAATCTGATCTCACGATATGCCTTGGATGTGACGTTCATCGGATTTTTCTTGTAAAACTTAATACTAATGTAAAAATCGTAAAAAGAGAAATAAAGAAAGTAGGCAATTTTAGGTCATAAATATCTGTCATGGTCTGATTACAGTGTTAATACAATATTTTATATGTAAATATTAATATATGTTGTAAATATACACTTCACCAGATTTTTCTTCAAAAATTTATCGAAAATAATACAGTTAGAAGTTTACCATAAATTCTTAATACTATGATAAATAAGAAATATATTGATAATACTAATGTTTATATAAATGAATAGAAAGATGGATTTATTAAAAATAATTCAATACATATAAATTTAAGCCTGAATGAGCGTATATATTTTTTAATTTATACTGATCAGACAGATATATATAATAGTATATATATAGTATTCATGTTATAATTATTAATGATAATATACATTGACATATAACTATATATATATATTATGATGCATAGCTTACTATTTATTGTTTTATGTCTATTAAAGATTCAACCTATATTAAAACTATGAATTATGTAGATAAGAATAAAGAATTTTTAAAGATGAAATATAATTTTACACTTCATAAAATTTATGAGTATATTTGCTTTAAATATAAAGTAATAATGTCTACTCAGAAGGAAAATTCCAATAATTAATTATATATTCTATATATATATTATATATATTTTTATTATTAATATATAAATATATATAATATAATAGTATATTATTAAGTAGCTCTTATTAGGGTTGGAGTATATATCGATCAGCCGATCATGAGTGAATACAGATCGGGTGGTGGTGTGTACTATTCGATATTATATATAAGTGGGAGGGGCGTATGATACAGAGAATACCCCTATATCTATCTAAGCTGAATCACTATCCTATATATCAACTATCACCAAAGCCTACAGTGGGGGTTCTTCACATCTATACGTGATGTAATGCTACTTCCCGGTAGAGTTAGGGTGGTGAATATTATATATATAAGTTTTAACCTTATATATATAGTACTTTATAACTGCTTCCCGTGAATAAGGCTCGAGAGATACCTTACTCTGCGATACACCCAACATACCCAAAGAGTGGGGGTTTCCCGGACCCTCCCGGAGGGGGGGATGTTATAGTCTTTACCGTTCGACTCCTTGCCAGCAAGTCCGACGGTGCACGCCGACTCCTCGCTCGGGGTGGTAAATCGGTTTCACAAACCCATAGTTAGAAATAAAAGAATTTTTTTTATTTAACTAATGGGTACCCGCCAGCGCGGAGGCGCCCGATAGCAGAGGCGACGAACTTATCGCGCCCTCACCGACCCAGAAGCCTGTACGACCTCAATTTCCCCCCCCTCCGGGGAGGGTCTCAGGAACCCCCGCACTTTGGTATTTGGGTGTCGCGGGGTTCCTCCGCGCCCCTCCCCTACGGGGTATGGAAAACGTCCTCCCCTGTGTTCCCCGTCGGCTCGAGCCCCCTAATGGGCTGTATCATATATTAATAATATATATTATTCATATATACATATATAATACTACACTACTCTATATATATATATATATATATATCATATTTATATATATATATATACTATACTATACTAATACATATATATATGTATATATATCTATATATATATAAGACACAATCACTCAACACTCAGCACGAGTCGATCTAATACCGACTCACGCAGCTTGTTTCAACGTACTCGTAAAATTTTCTACTGGTCACAATCTTAAAATATAATAAAATATAATATATAATATATATATTTATATATAATATATATATTATATATATATATATATATATATAATAATATATTATATATATATATATATATATAATATATCATATAATATATATAGAGTGATATTATATATATATATATATATATATTGCGTAGTGTTATTAAAAGAAAAAATTATTTTATTACTTTATTATTATTTTTATTTTATTATTATTTTATTATTACAAAATTCGTTTGCGAATTTTTTTTTTATTTTAATATACGTAAACGTAAATTTGGCCTAACAATCGAATTGTTGATAATCGTTCAAAATTATCGATTATCGGAAAAATATTAATGCAATCGATATATAAAAAATCGGAACAAAGCATCGATAGCGATAATCCCTAAAAAAAAGAGAAAATTAGCCCGTCTTAAAATTTTGGGATAACTTAATTTCTTATAGTTCTTTTTAAAATATATGCCCGTACAAATACAACGAAAATTCCGTAAAGAAAAACTTCAAAATAATTCCTTTAAAATACTTTTTAAATGCAAAGTGTTTATTATTTATTAATTATATGTAAGTGAACTTAAGTCAGTACTACTCCACAATTACCAATAATAATAATAATAATAATAATAATAATAATAATAATAATAATAATAATAATAATAATAATAATAATAATAATAATAATAATAATAATACAAAATAATAATAATAATAATAATAATGATAGTAACAATAAAATAATAATAATAATATGTAATAATAATAATAAATAATAATAATAAAATAAATAATAATATAATAATAATAATAATAATATAATATAATAATAATAATATAATAAATAATAATAATAATTAAATATAATAATAATAATAAATAATAATATTAATCATAATATAAAAATAATAATAATAATACTAATATAATAATGCATAATAATAATAATAATAATAATAATAATAATAATAATAATACATAATAATAATAATAATAATAATAATAATAATAATAATAATAATAATAATAATAATAATAATAATAATAATAATAATAATAATAATAATAATAATAATAATTAATAATATAATATATAATAATAATAATATTAACAATAATAATAATAATAAAGAATAATAATAATAATAATATAATAATAATAATAATAATAATATAATAATAATAATAATAATATAATAATAATAATAATAAAAATAATGTTTTTAATATATTACACATCATTAAAAATAACAATTTAAAAATAAAAAAAACTGACTTTTAATAGGGTTCAGAGATAACGTTTTCGTCCTTTGGGGCAATAGAGTATTGTAACTTGTAAGTAAACTTAAATTTCATTTTCAATTTAATATTTAAGCAGAAAATCATTATTTATAATAGTTTATATAATATATATATAATCTTAATCCTAATCTGATCTATGTTCTTAATAATAATAATAATAATAATAACAATAACAAAAACAATAATAATAATAATAATAATAATAATAATAATAATAATAATAATAATAATAATAATAATAATAATAATAATAATAATAATAATAATATTAATATTTTACACATCATAATAATAATAATAATTATAATCCCTAATAATAATAATAATATAAATAATTAAAATTTCTAATAATATTAATATTCTAGAAAACATTTATTATTTTATTTTCCCAAAAGATATATAAAAATAAAAAAAACTGACTAATAAAGTGCGTTACATCGACCCTCGTTATCTTTGGAAGAGGGGCGAGAGTAATAATATACATTGTTTCATATTCAATTTAATATTTAAGCAGAAAATCATTAATTATAATAGTTTATATAATATATATAATCTTAATCCTAAGCTGGTCTACGTTCTTAATAATAATAATATTAATAATAATAATAATAATAAATAATATAATTAATAATAAAATAATAATAATAATAATAATAATAATAAATACTAAGATTATTATAATAATAATTTAATAATAATAATAAAAATAATTGTAAAATAATTGATACAATATTTATCATTAATAATTATAATAATAATAATAATATAATATAATAATAATAATAATAATAATAATAATAATAATAATAATAATAATAATAATAATAATAATAATATTAAATAAGAAATAATAAAAATAAAAAAATCGAGATAAATAATAATCATAATAATAATATATAATAATAATATAATCATAATAATAATAATAATAATAATCAATAATAATAATAATAATAATAATTAATAATAAATAGTAATAATAATAATAATAATAATATAATAATATATAATAATAATAATGATAATAATAATAGTATAATAATATAGAATAATAATATAATAATAATAATAATAATAAATAATAATATAATAATAATTAATAATAAAATCAAAAATATTTTATTCAGGTTAAGTAGTTACAATTTTCATCCTTTAATGACAGAGATACACATATAATTTTATATTAT
>JABUQX010049892.1:10000-22345 GCA_015478945.1 Trachelipus rathkii
ATAAATAATAAAAAAATTTAATTTGATTTCAAAAAGGATCAAAAAAATTATACAACTTCTTTAGGAATGAGACAAGCCTAGTCAATGACAACTTCCCTGTATGAGGAGGCTAATAACTTAATATAAATTAATTTTTTCGATACCAAATGTTACAATTTCCTTGAGCCGACTCACCCTATAAGTAATTTCCTCTCTCCCATGCACAACAGCAACTAAAAGTTTTTCAACTGATATTAATTTAGCTGTTGGGAAAGATAACAGGAAACAATAATTAATGATTCTAGTACAAAATATGTAATTTTTCTTGTGGCTAAGACACCTATTATTTGGTGCTACATCATAGGAAAGTAATTTAAAGCAAAATAAATTCTAGCAAACCATATAACTCCCATCAACTTTTTGTTACTCCCGTGCCCAGGCTGCAAAACGCCCAATGAGTTAAGTAGTTTGCTTCAATGTTAAATAATTAAAATTTAAGAAAAAACATTGTAATTTTCTTGGGGCTGAAACACCGTTTCTAAGGCGTAATTTTACTTTTCGCGCGACACTACAACTGCATTCTGCTACATTAATAACTAACAAAATTGGTGATGTCTAGTCCATCTTTCCCCAAAGTAGATAAGTCTGGAAACCATGTAATTTCCTATCTGGCAACTTGTTATATTTCTATTTTTGCAATTAATGTCCTAAAATGGCTAATCATTATTTTCCCATTTAAAATATTGCTTTGCATTGATCTCTAAGGAAAATTCTTGATAATTTTAAATAGGTAAAACCTTAATTTACCAATTTAAATATGATTCAAATGATAGAAAAGATTGTATTCGAGGAGGGAGTTGGGGCGACAATTTCTGTGAATTAGAGTTGAAGAGAGAGAATATATATATATATTATTATATATATAATATACTAATATATAATAATTAATATAATATAATATCTAATATATATAATATATATAAAATATATATATATATATTTATAGTATAAGTATATATCGATCGATTTCTTAAGGAAGCAGATTCAATGATCTTCAAAGGGGTCACCCAATCATTTGTTTCTTGAATTTTTTTTCTCATATCTACAGCGGCAGGGTACGAGAGTGCGTAATAAAATACACCTGACATTCGCATACCTTTTTGTCATAACAAAATTAACATCCGTTTACAATATCCGCAAAACGTCAATCACGGAAATTCAGCAGCAGTATCAATCTTATGCCTTCCAAACATGTTAATCGTGTAATTGCAGTTACTCGACAAGACATGTCATGGAACATTACAGAAATGATAACATAGTCTATCAAGTACATGTTTTTTTGGCACATCACTATATGTATGATATTATCCCTAAGACACGCAAAATATATATATAGAACATCGTCTGGAACGCTGTCCCCAAAATATTAGCTTATTACGAATCAACAATCATCATCATCTGAAGTATACATGTTCGCTCGAATTAAATATGAAATCAAGCATCCAGTAGGAAGTTCCAAAACCAGGTTAATAATATTATAGATATCAACATTTAATGAGAACATCCAAAAAAACACTGCCAGATATCTTGCACAACTGTAGTCACAACACGACAAATTCAAAAATATGTATGAATATACATCAAAACATGTCAGTCATTACGAAATGAAATCAATTGAAAGCTTTCGAAAAGATTGTCAGTCATACAGCAAAATCAGTGACTGTGAGTTCAATGTCAGTTACTACGCGCATCAAAAGTGCATAGAAGTATCATAAAAGAGTATCAGTCACATGAGGTATCAAAATCCGTAAGAAAATCTGCAAAAAAAGCTAGTCTTTTGACACAACAATTAGTATGAAGTATCGTCAAAAGGGTTATTCTCTAACGACCATTAAAACATCAATTTGAAGCTTCTCAAAACATAATAATTTTATTACTACTAACCATGTGGCATGTAAAATATCACAAAAAAATTCGGACACTTATTTTTCCTTAAGAAACTGAATTCCGCTAAAAAAATTCCAAAATAAAAAATTTTTAAAAGAAAATTATTACATGCAAAAAGATAAATAGAAAGATAGAATAAACCTAACAAGAGAGAGGGATTAATCAGAGCGAATAAGAAAATAGACAATGATGAATAGTAAGAGTGAATGAAAAAGAGGACGGAAGCAGATTTAAAATTTTATTTACTTAGAATTTTCCAATTATTAAACTCCCACTAAGATTCGAGGTAGTAATGAAAAGTCAGAGATTAAAAGAAGTCATGTCTAGATGGTAATGGGAATCTGTGATCAAAACTAATAATCTAAAAATAATTTTATTAATTTAATGTTTTTTTTTTTCTTCAAAATACATGACGTGCTTTATTATTAACTGGACTCATGATCATCATGTGTCTATAGACTTAATTCACATATTAATTAAACTCTATGGCATTCATGTGCTCAATAAATTAACGCCAATATGACTTGAATGTCCTAGAGCCTTCCATGCGTTTATCTAAAGTATCGTGGTATCACCATATTTATTTTCCGCACAGCTCGAATGAACAGCAATGTCTCTTTTGCAAGCCGTACCGCAATGCACAAGTGCGTTATCGTTAACTAATATACTTGACATACATGTGAATTCAACTCAAATGTCATCTTGTGCCTTTAAATTTAATTCACACATGACTTGAAACTCTATTATCTTCATGTACTCATAATCTTTGCCCACGCGTGTGTACTTTATGGCTTTCGTACGTTCACAAATACAATTTACTGAAACCTTGAACTCAATTTTCTGCGCGTGCTCATAAACTTAATAAACCTACATTTAACTTGAATTATGTGAACTTGAGATAATAAATTTAACGCACGTAATATATTTTATTTAATACTATCAATATTTCCAATCGTTTGTTTTTCTATTATTCTAATCCCTTAAACTATTAAGTATGAAGTTAATAGATAATATCCCTTAAACTGATTAGTACTAATAATAATAAATAATGAATAATAATAATATGATAATAATAATATAATAATAACATAAAGATAAAATATACATAATAAATAATAAAATAAGTAATGATAATAATGAAAATAATAATAACAATAATAATAATAATAATAATAATAATAATAATAATAATAATAATAATAATAATAATAATAATAATACCTATAATTATAATTATAATTAAATTATAAGTTATTCCTTGTTTCATTATCGATAAATTATAATAAGGTTATAATTAAATAAATTTATAATTCTATATTATTGTTACTGTTAAAGAACTTTTGTCATAACTGTCAACTTTAATAATAATAAAATAATAAGTAATAATAAAGATTCTTTATAATAATCGTTTTTAAAATTTAGATAACAAAATGTAATTTATTATTATAATTATAATTATATATATATTATTATTATTATTAATCTATAATTATAAGTTATATTATTTATTTTTATATTATTTTTAACAATTTTTAATTATAATATAATTATTAATTCTACATATATATTTCATTAATTTTAATTTTAATTTAATTTTAATTTATTAATTATAACTTTAATTTTAATTTTTGATTTTAACTTTTAATTTAATTCTTAATTTTATATCGTCGTTAATTTATCTTTAATTTTAATTTAAATTTTATATTTTAATGTATTAAATATTCTTAAAATTGAGTAATTATTAATTTAAAGGACTATTAATATTTTGAACATAATATAATCGAATAATACTTGTAATAATTTAATGAATTATAATAATGAGTAATAAAATTTCATCAAAAGACAAAATAAAAATATAATTATGCTAAAAGAAAAGTATGGAATTAAAACGGTGAAATAATAATAATAAAATAAATAATAATAATAATAATAATACGAATAATAATATAGATAACAATAATATAATAATAATAATATAATTAATAATGAATAATACCTAAATAAATAATAATAACAATATTATCAATAATAATATAAAGATAATATATAATAACAACAATAATAATAAATAAAATAATGATGAATAATAATAATAATAACAATAACTAATCAATAATAATATTAATAATAAAATAATATAAATTAATTATAATAATCATAATTAATAATAATAATAATTATCAATAATAATATAATAATAATAATAATAATGTGAAATTGATTAATACTCGTAGGAATGAAAATTCATGACTGTTTATTCGTTGGATTAGTATAATAATACTAAAATAATAATAATAATAATATTAATGATCAATTTTCAATAGTTTTTTTTGAAATGATGTCAATCATCTCAAATAAATATTAAAATGGGATGCGTACTGAAAATAATTTTAGAGTTACTATAAATAATACCTATTGCATTATTTGATATTATAACTATAATTTTAATTAAATTAAATTATAATTTTAATTAAAATTGATTAATTATAATTAATAATTAATACATTATAATTATACGATTATTATTTGAATCACGATGTATAGTTTAATTATATTTAGTATTTAATTTATAATTATAGATACAATAATAATAATACTAATAATTAATAATAATTAATAATATATATATATAATAATAATAATAATTAAGAATCCTTGTTGAATAGTAAAGGATGCCACAATGAACATCTTTTAAAGTTTAATGAAATATGATAACATTTAAATAATATTTCAATTTAATTATATTTCTCTAATTATTATTAATGAAAAAAAATCTACAGATAATTATTGTTATCATCTTTAAAAATAATATAAAAAACTAATAAATATAATAAATAATAATTAAAAAATACTATTAATAATAATAATACTAATATATAATAAATAAAAAATATAATAATAATAATAATAAATTCAAATAATAATTAATGACACTAATAGACGGATGATAAAGAAAAATGGACAATGTCAAGAAATTTTCTCCTCTTTCCCTCTTCCTGTTTATGTAATTGCAAAATAGGCTTAGATAAAAAACGAACAATTTAAAACTAATATATTACTTAATGCAAGTCTCATTACTTTATAATCCAGTAAAAAATTAAACAAAATTATATTATTTTTGGTTATAATTTAAGTTATAATATAATTCATATTATAATTTGTTATACTTATAGATATTATAATTAATATAATATGATTATCTTTATTTATTTTTTAATTTTAATTATAATTATTTTAATCATAATTACTTTTAGTTTTAATTTTTAATTTTAATTTCAATTTTAAATTATAATTTAATTAAAATTTAATATTATTCACATAACTCCTATATTTCTAATTATTTTAATAATATGATTCGTATAATTATCTGTAATTATAATAGTTATAGTTTTCACATGGTATCATTTATAATAATAAAGATAAAAAATAATAATTAAATCATAGATGATAAAAAAATGAGGAGTAATTAATAATAAAAAAATACATAATAAAATAATGGATTAAGAATAATAATAATGAAAAATAACAATAACAAAATAAATAATAATAATACATATAATAAAATCATAAATAATAATAATCAATATTATTATCCAACAATAATAATATAATAATAATAATATAATAATAATAATAATAGATAATAATAATACTAAATCAATAATAATAAATAAATAATGCCTATAATAATAACATTTTAATGTAGAAGAATAGCAAATACACAATCTTTTAATGCAGCATAATATTAAAACTCTAACTAAACAAATTAATAATAATAATAAAATATAATAATATAATAATAGATAATAATAATAATAATAATAATTAATATGAATAATAATAAATAATAAAATATCAATAATAATAATAATAATATTAATAATAATAATATATAAGAATAATGCTTAAGACATTAGTATAATATCAATCAATAATAATAATAATAATTAATAATAATAATAATATCAATAATAATAATCTAATAATAATAATCAATACTAATGATAATCTAATAATAATAATAATAATAATAAATAAGATATAGTGTAATACATAAAATATATAAATTATAATATAATCTAAATTTATAATTATAGATTATATAGTAATTCATATTATAATTATACATTACTTCGACACTAATTATACAATTATAACTAAATTAAAATTATATTTATATTATATTTATAATTAAATAATAATATACTAATAAAGACTAATAATCAATAATAAAATTAATATCAAATAATAATAATAATATATAATAATAATGAATAGAAATATTAATATAATAATAGTAATAATAATAATAAAATAAAATAAATAATAATAATAATATATATATTTTAATAATTTATAATAATAATAATATTTATAATTATATTTCCAATTATAATTATATTTCTAATTATAATTATAATTATATTTATAATAATAATAGTAATAATAATTAATAATAATAATTAATAATAATAATAATAATAATAATAATAATAATAATAAGCAATAATATAATATAATAATGAATCAATAGATAATAATAGATAATAATAATAATAAAATAATGATATAATAATAATAATAATAATAATTAATGAATCAATGAAGAAAATAAATCTTTCATATTCGAGTCTTATGTAAATCGCAAATAGCTTTAATAATAAACACACAATTAAAACTAATATATTATAATGCAAGTCTCAAATTTACTTTATAATCCTATAAATAAAATTAAACAAATTTATAATTATAATTATAATTTTAATTATAATTATCATTAAAAATATAATTATAATTATATATTATAAATTATAAATTAATTAATTAAAATTAGAAAAAAACGTTAAAATAAGTTAAAAAAAAAGGATAATTTAACCTTCATTTTCTTCATGAAAATTTTAGAATTTTAATTTTAATGTTAATTTTAATTTTAACTTTTAATATTGTAATTTAATTTTAATTTTAATTTTTAATTTTTAATTTAATTTTAAATCTTATTTACAATTTTACTAAATTATAATTATAATTTAGATTATAATATTATAAAATAAAAAATATACATAATATATAATAATAAACAAAATAAAGATAATATAATAAAATTAATAATATTAATAATAATGAATAATAATAAAGATAATAATAATAATAATAAAATTAATGAAATATACTAATAATATAATAATAATTATACCCTACCAATATAATTACAGGAATAATATCAATAATACCAATAATAATAATTAATATAATAATAATAATATAAAATAATAATAATAAAAATAACTACATAATAATGAATAAGAATAATAAACATTAATAATAATAATAATAATAGATAATAAATAAATATTAAATAATAATTAAAGTATTCATCATAAAAATAAAAAAAATAAAAATAGTATAATTATGATAATAATAATAAAAAATAAAAATATATAATAATAACAATAAAAATAATAAATAATAATAATAAAAAAATAATAATAATAATAATAATAATAATAATAATTAAAATAATAATAAATGAATAATAATAGATAATAATAATAATAATAATAATAATAAAATCATATATAATAATAATCTAATTAATAATAAGATAATTATAAAAATTATAAAATTATAATAATAATGCTAATTGCTACTTTATTTCCAATTGAAAATATATATCGAATGCATAATTGATAATAATATAAAAAACATTTTAATATAGATAATAATAATGAAATAATAATAATAATAATAATAAAATAAGTAATAAAATAATAATATAATAATATAATAGTATTATTAATAATATATAATAATCAATAAAAAATAATAATAATTAATAATAGACTATACTAATAATAATATAATAGATATAATATAATAATAAATTAATAATAATAATCAATAATAATAATAATAGATAATAATAATAGTAAACTAATACCATAAAAAAAATTAATGAAAACAGATTAATATTCATGATATATTATGTAATAAGAATTATTAAAATAATAATAATGAAAATAAAATAATAATTAATAATATTAAATAATCATAATAACATAAAATCTTTCATATCGTAGTTTTGTATTGCAAAATACAGGCTTTATATAAAAACAACAATTAAACTAAATATTATCATGCAAGTCTCAAATTTACATTAATATATCCTATAAATAAAATAAACAAATTTGAATCATCTGCGTTATAAGTATATAAAATTTTCATTTTATTTCTATTGTAAAATTTCCTTTTTTTAAAAAAAATCATAAAAGAAATTACGATTGAAAAAAAAGTATTTGGTCTTAAACTCTCTTGGAGTCTGTAAGTGGACGAGAAGACATAACAATACCACTACTTGAGACCTTAAAACATAAAATCGCCTATCCTCTATTGTTAAATTAGAATTAGAGAGAGAGATAGAGAGAGAGTAGAGATGAGAAGAGAGAGAGAGAGAGAGAGGAGAGAGAGAGAGAGAGAGAGAGAGAGAGAGAGAGAGAGAGAGATATGGATTAGTGCAAAAGGGAAATAGAGAGCTAATAGACAGACAGACTGACAGGCACAAGATAAAAATGAGAAAAGTTTTAATATACTTTAATATGTAACCAAATCTAATTATCTTGAAAATCGTAGATAAAGATAAAAGATAAAAGGAGAGAAGATAACACAAGAAAAACTGTAAAATAGATATTATAAGTAACAAGAGAAGGTTCAAATGATACTGAAGAGAAGATATGTGAAAATATATAGAGAATAAAAAAAAGATAATGAGATGATATAAGTAAGGTACTGAGATAGGAAAGAAGATAATGTTGTAAAGAAGGTAAAGATGATAAACATAATTGGAATATAGAGTAGAAAATGTAGGTTAAGTTAAAAGAGATAAAGATATGATAAAGGAAATAGTAGAAAAAAGCAATGAAGGAAATTTAAAATAGATTAAGAGATAGTAAACATGATAGGAAATGAAAGGAGAAAAGAGAATTTGATTGAGAGCTAATGAGATAAAAGAAATGATAGCAGAATACAAAAAAATCGGCTAGAAAAGATGATATGTAACAAGAATAAGACTAAAGTAGCCAATAAAGAGGAAATAGGAAGATAATGATGAAATAGGATTAGGCTAAGAAGAAATTAGATAAAAAGGATAACGTGATTAGGAAGATGAGAAGGCCATATAAGGGTAAGTAAAAAGAAGTATAAAGGAGGAGATGGAATATATGGGAAATAACATCAATCAGGCAAAAGAAGGCAATTAGATTATAAAGAGATAGGAAAATTAACTAAAGTTAAGCAAATTTAGATAGAGAAATTATAAAGAGGAAATGGAGTGACAAATTAATGAACATGGGTTTAGAAAAAGGTAAGGAAAGATAGGAAGATATATTATTAAAATATAAGCTAAGTAAGAGAAGATAAAGAAATAATAAGGAATGAAATTTTGGAAAACTAGAAAAATAATATTTTAAGTTGAAGGTAATAAAGAATGAAAAAAGGGAAATAGGAATATAGAGGTAGGAAGATAAGTGAAAATGTTATAGAGATAGTGAAATGAATATAAGAAAAGAGGTAAACGAAAAGGAGAAAACATAAAGAGAAAGCAATGCATTTAGAAGATAAGTTAAAGAAAAGGAATAAAATATGATAAAGAAGAGAAGATGAAATAAACAGATCATGGGAAAAGAAAAGGAAAAAAGTCAATGCATTTCAAGCCTATAAATTTAATTTGATCAAGGAGAAATTTGGTTTTGTGATTCCTTTTATTGTTTCTTGAAACTTCACTTTAATAAATTGCAGAGCAATATTGATAGGATAAAAAGTTGGTCCAAGAAATAAAAAATATTGCTTGTTGGGGTTTCAGAAACCCATAAAATTTTTCTCCATCTTGCCATGCAAAGCTAAAAAAATTCAATTGACATTACTTAACTATATGGAAAGACATTATATAATAAATATATAAATAAGTTTTTTTCTACTAGTTCGTTAGGTGATGACTTTAATATTAAAACTTCGTGGTAACCAATGCTTTTAAAAATTCTATATATAAAAACTTTCCATTATCGAATACCAAAGTTAAAAACAATCTCCATAACAGACCATATACGTTCTAACTATCCACGAAAGACAGAATATGAGGGTGGACCAATTGGTTGCGAGTTTTAAAATTAAAAAAAGATTACCCATATATAAGCAGTTATCTTCTACGAATACATGGCAGACGGAGTATGGGTCTTTCACTTGGAAACTTTGTCCCACATACGGTGATGATACTACTATATATTTTTTCTAATATTGGAAGAATTTCTCTTAATAAGTGACATATGGTATATGCAAAGGTCTCACAAGCGGTGTTTTTGTCCAATGACTGCCTAAGACTATATCTTAAGAGTGACTGTATAAGAATATAAAATTTAAAATCTCCCTTGAGTGATTTCTCTCTGCCTGTCTCACCAGGATTTAGGATATACTCCCGGCCACACTATGTTACGTGCGTCCGCGACAGCGAGTCGTGCCATCGAACCAACGACACCGTCTTGAACTCGTTAACTATATTTAACTATAATATTATACATTTAATTATCTAGTGATTTCTCATTATCTTCTTCTTGTATATATCAGGGCCCTATTTAATTAAAATCCTCGATTCCTGCTTTCACTAATATGGAAACGATAGAATAATAGACATTCCTATTAAATGAACATCGCGTCTTCTTCCTATAAATAATCAATATTTCTTTCACGTACATACATCTTACTTGAAGTGTCTATTCCAAACTTCCTACGCTCAACGCGATTATGGTGTGAATATAACTATTTACATCCGTAATCGATATTTATCTAATATGAATTCCTACTTTTTGTATATTTATATTTTATTTAATAATTACATAGTTATTGTCAGTGTGTACGGATATTATTCATTAGTAGCTTATTCTCGTTGACTATCTTCAACCCTAATAATTCAATCTCTCTAGTCCAATTTAGATACCTCTGACGTACTTATCATAAGACCTTATATCCAACTATGACTATTCAGTTATAAGTATTTAATTTTAAACTTTATCTTTAGTGGATAGTATAAATTATCAATATCCAAGAATCCTCCTATTTTGTTTCTTCTTACAGATGTTAATCTGTTTGTATAATTAATATTGTTTGTCTTATTTATTGATTCTCCACCTCTCTATTATCCTAAATTACATTCCTATCCAAAGTCTTTACACATACTATGTATCAGTCCTTCCAATTTCACTTCACATATTAAACTAATTAATATACTCTTATCTGTATTTACTTATCGTACTACATCTCCTCTTATTGTTCTTTTTGCGCCGTGTTTCATGTTTATATTCTCTCATAGTTTATTTTTAATCATTTTATTACTTGCCAATGGGATAAGATTTTTTCTTCTGTGAGATTTTCTACCCATTAATTATATATATTAAATTTATAATTTACTCATTATTCCAGAATATACAGGTAACTTTGGCGAACACGTAAAACCACTCTCTCAGAATAGGTGCTATCTTAACAAGCTTACAATTAACAGGACCAAACCTTAATAACACAATAAGTACTCGCAAGAAAGTTTCTTCGGCTCAGAAATATTATAGATAAAAGAGACGGTGATGGTGAGGTAATTAGCTTGATATCCATGAAGAATTATTATTTATAAGTTCGTTTATTTTCGTAACAAGATATCTCATATTATTAAGAAGTTGCATATTAATGCAAAGAAGATTCATGTTATTGTTTCTCGTCTTAGTCTCAGTATAGCTTAGATTATCACTATTCTTCTCTAAATGCACTTCATTATCCCTCAAACTTCTTTTCATGAAGAAGTCACGCAATATTTTAAATTGTCATGATATAATAGAATTATGGATATCACTTTAATGAGAGACCCCCACGTTCAGACAAACTTAAAGCAAGGAGCGTCAATTCTCCGCGCACTCGAAATTTAACAATAAATAAGAGTTATTAGGTTCATCAATGAAATGGTCGAAACTCTTCCTCCTGGATAAATCGATCCAATATTCTGATACATTTACATTTATATCTAACAGATGATGCGTGAGAACACTCGTTCTCGGTATGGTCATGGAGCTTTAACTCCTGCTGACTCACCTCAACAAACTCTAGGACTTCACTCATCACACAAAGGTCCTGGTGATCGTTATGAATATCCTAGAATCTGGTACTCGCTCTTCTGACGACTTCTTAACACGCATACTTGTCTTTGCTAAACAAGCTCTCTCTCATAGTCACATCTCTACTAACTTTTCCTTATCACTCACTTGAGATGTGCTCATACCAGTCTTACACGGCCACTTGTCTATTTCTCTCAACCGCGATAAGCCTCGCTTATACCTGACCCGTACCGGTACAGCGTAACACACAGTGAAGCAAGTTGCTTAATAGATA
>JABUQX010049893.1:10000-12500 GCA_015478945.1 Trachelipus rathkii
GGAAGTTGGGGTAAGAATTGGACGCCATAGGTTTTCATGAATATAACTGTACATATTTATGCTTGTAACATTTTTTGAGAAACTCACTCTCATATACCCATACTGTCATATGATTTTGATTAATTTTCTGGCATGTGAATCCTCGAACCCAATGTCAGTTGAGGTAAAAATAAAATTCATTTTAGTATTGGAAGTTAATTTTCATTTTAATGTTAGTTAACTTTTATTTTAAAATTAAAAGTTATAATGGAAGTAAAATTTAAAACTAGTTAAACTTTTTGACTACTATTGTGTAACCAATATGACTATTGAAGTTTTTTTTTTCAATGTTTCCATCAGACAATGACGAATATCTAGCCTTGGTCGAGGCCACGGCAAAAAAAACACACACACACATATATATATATATATATATATATATATATATATATATATATATATATATATATATATATATATATATATATATATATATATATAGTATAATATTATATAATATATATATAATATATATATATAATATTATAAATATTATATATATATATATATTAATATATAATTATATATCTATATATATAGATATATATATAATATATATATAATATATATATATATAATATATATATTATATATATATATATATAATATATATATATATATATATAATATATATATATATATATATATATATATATATATAGAGAGAGAGAGGAGTAGAGGAGAGAGAGAGAGAGAGAGATATTTAAAATCTTTTTTTTTTTCAAATTTTCTTCGTACGTTTTCGTCTGAAGGAAAAGTTTCGTTCCCGTGGATTCTCGTATTTTTTCATTCGTACAGCAAGGTAATAATGTCTGGCCTGGCCCTATATATTATTATATGAAATATGAAAATCTCTGTACGCCGATAGCTTAAAATTTTACTCTTAAGAACAGAGTAGGAAGGCAAATTTCCAAATGAATTTAGTTATTATAATTGCTATTGCTAATGTAGTTGTTTTTCTTTAAATTTATTTTATAAATCAGTTTTTTTTTTCACTTTCAAATAAAATTGTAATAGTTTAGTTAACTTTACCATTTAATTTATTTTATCAAAAAGACTCAAAAAATATTGGGTAGGAGCTACCTACCCTACCTACCCTATGTATACGCCCTCAAATATGTATGTATATATATATATATATATATATATATATATATATATATATATATATATATATATTTATATATATATATACATCATATATATTATATATATATATATATACTATTAATATTAAACTTGCAATTTTGTGAGAAGAATTGATAAAAGAGGAATGAACGTATTAGAGGGTTGTTGTGGTGTGAAGAAAAGGGATAAATGAGAGAATAAATGAAAGTCCGTTGAGATGGTTTGGTCATGTGGAAAGGATGAATGATAAGTCAGTTTGGGTTAAAGCGGATGTGTAGGTGGTCAGTTGGTGTTGGGAATCGACCGGCTGGGAGAACGAAAAAAAGTGGAATTGTTCGGTAAATGGAATGTCGGAGGAAGAGAAAATGTGAGTTTGGACAGAGGCGAGAAGAAAGGCTTCCAACTACTATGCATTAACACAGGTTAACAACATTCCCTCATGTAAGACCCTAGCGCACTCCAACACTTAGTCCCTTTTACAATCCACCAAGGAAATTAATAGCACCAGCGCACCTTCCTACCATTCACAACTTCTCTACTACACTCTGTATCATCCGTTCACTTTTCATCCAACATTATATCCTAAATATTTAAACTCCCGGGACAATTGCTCCAGCTGCTCATCATCCAACATAACTTCACACCGAGGACTGTCCTCACTCACAACCATAACCTTTATCTCACCTTCTTTTACACACCCTGAAAAATCCCTTTATCAATCCTCTCAAACTCTCTTCAGATTCGCCCCCCAAAAACAAATCATCCGCAATATAATAAGTAGGGATCCTCCACATAATGATCGGATAATCCCATTCCTAAACCACTCACTGATTTAACATCCAACACACACTTCAACATCTCATTCTTCACCAACACAACATCAATCATACTTTTCACTTGAATACCATCTCTGCCTACACCAACTCTAGTATACTTATGAACACTTGTGTTTTACAATAAGTATTTACTACCACTACCTCTCTCCTTACAGAAAATCAATGAACCTCATACCATCTCATTCTCCTAACCCCAAAGCCCACCTGTTATATCCATCCTCTTTTTTGATCATCTATCCAACCATTATAATATATATAATATATATATATAATATTATATATATATATATATCATATATATATATATATAATTATATAATATATATATATATATATATATATATAATATATAATTATATATATATACTAAACAGAGAGAAAGGAAGAAATTTCACAGGAGGCTGCTTACAAAGATGCAACACAAAGATTAATTTCATATGATAGGCAAACGGGCACATGGAAGAATAATTAACGAAAGGTTAAGCTAGGTTTACTTT
>JABUQX010049893.1:17500-20898 GCA_015478945.1 Trachelipus rathkii
AATACCACAAGTAACGTTTGAGAGCTTTACTAGCTACTACTGATAATTCATAATCGTCACAGCATTCCAGCTCTTGAAAGTACTTCAAGTCATTTCTTGGGGCTGAAGCTGCTGATGGGATGAAAACAATTGGGAACATAAAACCTTACAGCAAAGTTCGCAAATCTTGTCATTGCAGCTGCTTCTTGCTCTGTCATATTAAACTGCGACCTAAACAAGACTATTTTCAATGAATAAATGACTCGTGCCATCCATCGTGGGCTCGATTGTAGGACGCAGGTTTTCGAAAAGAAAACCGTTTCTTTCCAAGGTTCCCCCAACATAAATAAACTACTGTCAATCCTCCAATAGTTTTGTCTAATAATCATCCCGTGGGTGGGCTTTTTCTTTTAACTGCTTCAACTACAAAAATCTAAGAACATTGTTCTGTCCATGAATACACTAATATCACTATCTCATACTTTTCCTTTTATTAACTTTTATTTCAAAATTTGCCTGGAAACGTTTGAACCAGGTCCATGTCTGGTCCTGATGAAATACAGTAACATTTGCTGAAAGCAGCAGATATGAAAAAAAAAAAAAAAAAAAAAAAAACTATTTTTTTTTTTTCCCCCCCTCCCCTCCCGGTGGGAATTATGATGTCGACATGCAAGGCCAGAAGACTTCTTTTCAGCTTCTCTTCTATAATCCTACAAGCCCCACTTTTGGTTCCGGTATTGCTTGCTGTTGTGTCAAAACTCATTCCTACTATGCTATCTTCCAAATTCCAATCTTTTAGGCACTGTACTACAACTTCTGCAACATTTGCACCGGTTCCTCTCAAAGGTTTTGGAACACCCAGCAACTTTGATTTCCCTCCACCATGTACGACGATCGCTAGACGTTCAACCTTGTCTTCTCCGGTTACATCCAACAATAACTTACCATCCCAGTGTACAGATGTCAGTAAACCACCAGGAAATGTTTGTTTAATATCCTCAGCAATTGCTTTACGAACGTCAGACCTTCGCCGCCGTAATGTACTTCTGCTTAATACAATATTATCAACTTTTTTTCCCAAGCGCATTTGCAGTAGCTGTTACTACTAACATCGCACGTCAATCACTCATTTTCGATCTATCCAAAGCCATTGCTAAGTCAGGGGTTATGATTTTATGACGTTCCTTTGAACTCTTACATGGTTCGACTCTGGACGGTTCAGGTTGGGGTTCTTCACTGCTAGAGGAACTACCACCATCCACACTAGTACATTCTTGCAGAATACGTAATTGTTCCTCCTGCCGACGAACTTCCCTTTTAATTCTATTACTTTCTTGTTCTTCCCTTTTGCGCTTTCTTTTCTTGTTTTACAGTATAGTTTTTTATCCACCATTACTCATATACCCTCGCCTACCTTTTTCTCTCTGAGCTTTAAGAAAAACTATCCTTCTTTCATTTGAATATTAATTTTCAATTGCGTTGCATGTGCGATATCAAAATAACATCAATTTAAGCTTTTTTAAAGGAATGTCTCTTTTTCAAATTTGTATTTTGACCTTCCTCCTTGATTTCAATTTAAAAGTGGATCTGTATTGTCATATGTCTTTTCTAATCATAGGTTAAACATCCTGTTTGGCCTTCGTGGGTAACTTTGCTCTATCCCAGAAGTCATATATTTCAGAATATATTATATTTGAAGCCTCCTTTACTGATTTCTTATTGTGTGTCAGCCAAAACAGGCGCCAATTGATGGAAGTTTTGATCTACAGGTCATAATTTCTGATATTTGCTCAATAAGTCAAACATGTGTATCCGATCTTGTTTGACGTGATTGAGACATTCTACATAAGAAATTTAAATAATTATGACACGGCAAGCACGTAAATTTTGACACAACCAATACCTATAACGTCTACAGCACAACTGATAACCCGCTACAGTTTACTCAGCCACGCGCAACTTTCTTTGCGCATGTGTCACCATTAAATGTTATTTTTTTTACTTTCAAATTTCTAAAATAAAGTATTTTTTACCAGGTACACGTCACATCTTAAAACGTTCAAGAAATGATACATTTCTGAATTTTGATTTTTTGGACCACACTAATATATATATATTTCTTTCAACAAATGAATTAAAATGAGTTTATAAACATTTCACTAAGTAAAAGAGTATAATTTCTAATAGTTTCCGATTTTGTTTTGACTATTTTTACAATGGCAATTATTCATGAAAAAAAATGTGAAAAAACCTCAAGTGGGCAAAATAGCGGTTTTTTTCAAGTGGGCTTTTTTGAAAAAACCCGGGTGGTTTTTTTCGGGTTGGGCCCACTCATGCCAACCCTGATATATATATATATATATATATATATTATATGTATATATATATATATATTAATATATATATATGTATATATATATATATATATATAATAGTATATATATATATATATATTTAGTATATATATAGTATATATAATATATATATATTAATATATATATTATATATATATAATATATATATATATTATATATATATAATATAATATATATATATATATATATATATAATATATATAGGTTATATAATATATTATTTATAAAATATAAAATACTACATATATATATATATATATAATATATATATATATATATACTATATATATATATATTATATATACGAATACATATTATATTATTATATAACTATGTATTGCATGTACCAAATGCAAAAAAAAATTTAAGAATAAAAAAAGAAAAACAAAATAAATAATAAATAAAGATAAAAAAAAAGAAATAAAAAATGTTAATTTCTTTGTATTTGCAACTCGGTATTGTAACAATTTTAATTTAAATTCCCAAAAAGTTTTGGTTAGAAAAAAAAAATTAAATAAAAAAATTTAAATTGTTTCTCTTTTTTTTTAAATTGTTATTTAAATTATTATTATTATTTAAATTTTTTTTAAAAAGCATTTTAAAACAAAAGTCCCGGAACTACAAAAATATATATATTATATATATATATATATATATATATTATATATATATATATATATATATATATGTAAATCTATATATACAATATTTATATAATATATACATTATAATATATAAATAAATTTATATAATATATATATATATATTATATAGATTATATATATATATATTATATATATATATATATAATATATATATATATAATATAGTATATATATATATATAATATATATATATATATATAGGTATATATTATATATATATTATATATATATATATATATATATATATATATTATATATATTATATATATATATATATATTTATATTATATATATATATATATTATATATATATATATATATATATATATATATATACTATTATATATATATATATGTTATAATATATATATATATATAT
>JABUQX010049894.1:0-24420 GCA_015478945.1 Trachelipus rathkii
ATCTTAAATATTAATCTCGTATTATTCTGTAGTAGAATATAATGATTCTTATTTTGACTAGCAATAGTTAAAGGTCCATCTATCAAGCTTTTGTGTCTTGTAATTTCCTTTATACATTTCATTAGTAAGTACCAATTTACATAAAGACATAACTAAAATGAAACGCGATTTCACCGCTCATTTTCTCGCAAAAACTATCTTTCTTATTTGCTAACTGGCATATGGTGATCATCTTTATAATAGGCCCAATTAAATGATTATACCTTTTTCCTTTTTTAGATTTCATCTCTTCTTGTACCAATACATTATATATATATACTGACTAATATATATAACATACTTCTTCTTCCTCTTCTTCTTACTATTATTACTACTATAATATATATATATATAGTATATATATAATATATATATATATATATTATTATATATATTATATATATAACTATATATAGGTGGTGAGGACCAAATATGGCATGTGAGTAAAGTATACTATTAGCTAAAACTACTAGATTCATAGGTCGTAAAAATCTATTCTTCTATATATGAGAAGAGAGAGAGAGACAGTAAAATTTTTAATTTAGGTCATTAACGAAGATATTATGGAAATGGTCATTTGAGAATTAACTATTTTTAATTTTTTAATTCCTTGCCAAGTGTTTTTAGTATTTACTAGTAAACACAACGATAATTAAACTATAGACCCATTAGTGTTTTTTTTCTCGTTTTTTTTTTCTATTTATTGCACCAAAAAAAAACTGAATAATAAACATGAACGAGCTGCGAAATGAGCGACTTCACATTTCATTAATATTCGAACACATGCTGCAAATTACGTGAACATTAAATTGTAAATATGATATATAATATATATATATATATATATATATACTATATATATAGATTATATATATATATATATATACAATATATATATATATATATATATATATTATATATACTATATATATACTATATAATATTAATATACTATATACATATGAAAAATAAATATATATAATTTACTATATATATATAATATATATATATATTTAAATACTATATATATTATAAATATATATATATATATAATATATATATATCATATAAATCTATATTAAATTAAATAATAAATAATTATTTTATTAAAAATAAGTATACTATCTATAGTTATATGATATTAGTACGCTACATAATATAATTTAATATATAGTATTTATATAGTATATAATATATATAAATAAATATATATTGAGTATATATATATTACTTATATATATATATATAATATATATATATATTCTATATATTATATATATATATTAATAATATATCTATATACTATATAATATATATATAGTATATTATATATATATAATTATTATATAATATTATATATATATATATATTATATATATATATATAATATATAGTAATAGTATATATATAATATTATATATATATATATATCTATAATACTATATCTAATATATACTCTATAAATTGCGTATATTATATATATAGCTCAGATAGCATATTAGTATATATAATCATATATAATAATATATATATCATAATATATTATATATATTACTATACTATATTACTGATATAGGATAACTATTATATAATATAATATTTATATATTATATATACTATATGTATAATATATATAATTATTATATATATTATCTTATTAATATATATTATCAATTATTATATATAAATATATATATATATAATTTACATATATATATTATATTATATATATATATATATAAGGGCCAAAGGTCTAGAATATTTCGGATTTTTTTTGTTTTTTTTGAGAGAGAAATCAGAATTAGGACCAAATTAAAGGTTGACATGTTCAGATTACGATGTTGGAAAGTGAATAAGTCAAAGGAAGTACTTGATCATTGAAAGATAGAGCTTTCCAAACTTTACTGCTGCTATTGTGAAACACGTAAGAGCGATTATAGTGGTTAAGTGTGTGGTTCAGAGAGCTGGTCATGGAAAGGAGGAGGCTGTGTGTGCGTGCGTGTGTGTGTGTGTGCTGTGTGTGTGCGATGGTGATGTGTGTGTGTGTGTGTGTGTGTGTGTGTGTGTGGTGTGTGTGTGTGTGTGTGTGTTGTGTGTGTGTGTGTGTGTAGGCGCGTCTCACAAACGAGGAGGTATATGAGATTGGAAAATTCAGAAGAAGAGTGTCTGTTGTAATAACAATAAAATAAGAAGAGAGGCTCACCGGTTCGACGAGCAGAAAGGAATTTGTAAGAGTCGGCGAATGTTGAAGGGTTGATAAGAAAATCCTTATGCTTCACCATTTTAAGAAGAGCTATGTGACAATGTGACTGAAGCCATTAGAAATATGTGAAGCATACCACATAAGAGTAACAAACGACAACCCAAAAACAAGGAATGAACTGTGGTTGTGTGAAAAAATTTAGAAGTTTCATCAGAACAGTGAACTTCTTAGAATCTTATTTAGTGAGAGCGTTAATAACACCTTTCCAAGAATGATCTCAAGAAAAAGAAAAAAAAGAGACAAGGTAAATAAGGACAAAGAATTTTTTGTACGTGTTTCGAAGATGTTGCAATTGCGTGAAGATCGCGTCAAGTAAAATGATAAAGGAACTGACATTTTGAGTCATTGAAAACAACAATACTCATATTTTCTCTGCACCAAATAGAAATGATCAGTTGCTCCAAGTACGTCGTTCCAGAATCACTTATTTGAAATTGCATGGAATTTCTTTTAAAAATCAAAAAAAGTAATGAAGGGTGGAAGTAATGAAATAATGAAGAAGCAATGAAGGACATAGGAGCAGATAAGTGTTGAAGTAATAGATAGAAGCCATTAGAGAGCAATAAAATAATATCAGATGGGAAAGAACTCCCTACTGTTGATGCTTTGAAAGTGTAACGGTTATTGTCTACACCGACCGGAAAGGAAATTAGTTAGAAGATAGTTAGAAGATACCCAAAGAGGAAAGTTTAAAAATTAAAGATTTTTAATAAACTCTAGTGAAAGCTTTGGAAATAAATATCGCCAAAGCAAAAGGTAAACAGAAATGCTGAATAGAAGAAAACCAAGGGTCAGATAGAAAGGGGGGGGGGGAAACGATCGCCTGTAGATAACTCCTTAAGGAAGTCATACCGACCCTCTTAGATGATATTAGAAGATTTAAGATATTTTAAATCATCCTGTTAAGGAAGAACAGGTTTGAAAACTCTGGAAAGAGGTATTATTAAATCAATAGGTAGATAATTATAGGGTTGGTTGATAATGATTTCCTTTTTTTATGCACTAATAAAATAATCGCATTTTTTTAATTAAGAATGAAAAGTTGAAGCTGATAAGTAGAATAGAAATAGCTTATTGACGAGTTAGGATGAAAGCTCGGAAACACATGAAGGAATGATACAGTTCACCTCCTCCTCCTCTTTCACCTCCTCCTCCTCTTTCACCAACTCCTCTTCCTCCTCCTCCTCCTCAGAACCATACACCTTCTTGCAAAGTCATCTCAGAGATTGCAAACCTCTCATTATTAGAAGAAATTTCAATTTTAGGTATAAATGAAGCTAGTGCCAAATGGTCGACAGGGAAAATGATAGACGGGTCAAATGGTCGACATTTGTATTAAAAAAAATCTGTTATTTAAAGTTTCTTTAACGAATCCAACAAAACTTAACCTAACCTAACCTAACCTAACCTAACCTAACCTAACCTATCCTAAAACAAATAAGGTATACTAACCTAACCTAACCTAATCCTAACCTATCCAACCTAACCTAACCTAACCTAACGCTAACCTAACCCCTAACCTAACCTAACCTAACCTAACCTAACCTAAACTAACCTAACCTAACCTAACCTAACCTAACCTAAGCTAACCTAACCTAAAATAACCTAACCTAACCTAACCTAACCTAACCTAAACTAACCTAACCTAACGTCTGCTTCGGGCTGTATGGGAAATTTTTTTTATGTCGTGTCAACCATTTGGCCTGTTGACCATTTCTGTTAGTCCCCCAATAAATGGGTACGCGGAAAATAAAAGTTAGTTCCATAATTGTCTAAAGAGGAAATAAAATCAAAGGTAAGAATGAAAAGTTCAGCTTTAGCAAGATGTAAATCAACAATGGTGCCTTTGGAAGGAACAAAATGGACGGAAAGGGAAAGAAGCAAAGTTCGAAAGTGCCAGAAAGAGTGCAAAGAAGAGTAGCAAAAAAAGATTATTACATTTTCTACGAAGGAAAAAAAGGGTTCTTAGTCTTACTTAGAATAGATTTTGAAAGGTTACGGTATGAAATAAAAAGAATAGATCAGATACTAAGTATATAAAGAAAATAATATATAAAAATATATGTATATAGATTTTTTGTTCTTTGTCCACTTCAATGTAAATATATAAATAAAATATATAATAAAATATTTAATCTATAATAATATATATATATAATATATCATATATATATATATAATATATATATATATATATATATATATATAAACAAATTATATTTATAATTTTTATTAATTTGACTAAACTAATTAACATTGTATTAAACTAATTAACAATGTATTATTGTCCCGTACTACATATTAGGTTTATATGAATTGGAAGCAAGTCTTTATAAATTTATTTGTGGTTATTATTTGCCCTAACATTGTAACTATGACCAAAATCTTGTAGCTCTTAGTTATGATGCTTTCTCTTCATTAGCCCACCATACCCAAAGTGTATTTTCGGGTACATCAATCTTGCTAACTTTCGTACATTGCGTTGCTTCTTTACTAAATTACTCTTAGAAAAATTCAGCTTCGTTTTTGAAGACTCTTCGGTGTTAGCTGAAAAGGTAGATGCCGTAATCGCCGATTTGATAATCAGGTTCATTCCATCTTCAACTAAGTCTTTTCTCCTCAAAGTCGGTGGTTTGATAATTCTGTTCTCGTGCCATCAGGAATAGAGATTACGTTTATCGATTATAGAAAATCTCCCGTTTTCCTATCCCTTTTGCTAATTTTCTTTTAGCTCAAAATCGTTGCAGGAATATGGTAAGACGGGCTAATCGTGCTTTTACTAAATGAATTTAAAATGATTTCCTTGGTCCTTCTGCTGATAAAAGTTTCTGGCCTCTTGCCAATATCATTTCAAATAACTTCCGTTAATCTGCATTTTTTCCTATTACTGCCTCTAATTGGTCTGTATTTGACATTCCTTCTGACAGGCTAAATTTCTTTGGCCTCTTTCTTTCATCAAATTCCATCCTGAACGATTCTGACATCCCTTCTCTAATTCCTTTTACTTTCAGGTTTCTCATGCCCCTACCTGTGATTACACATGATCAGGTGCACGAAATCCTCAGATCTATGAGCATCAGGAAGGTTTGTAGCCCTGATGGCATTCCCCCCAATGTTTTGAGAGAGTGTTATTCTGAGTTGCGTCTTTCACCCTTCAACTCTACTCTACATGCCATAGTATATACTAATACTTTTTCTAAATACTTGAAGCGCGCAAATGTTCAGCTGATTCCGAAGAAGGACACCGCTCTGATCCTTCTAACTATAGTACTATAACTCTTACCTGTATTCTGTCTAGAATCTTTGAAACACTCCTAAACTCATTTCAAATCTGCTCCATCCTTTGCTTCCAACCTTATATACGTACAAAGGAAAGAAACTTTGAAAGCAGTTATATATGCTATATTAGCTCAAAAGCCTTTGAATATATGACAAGCGCCATTGCAAAACTCTCCATAATCATTAAGGTCAGAGGACTATTTATCAGTGAGATAAGAAAGTATGACACTAGTTTTCCTTAAGCGAAACATCACGATTCTTTGAAGTCACCTTTCCAGCCATAGTGACGCCAGACTTCCAATACAAATTCTTTTAAAATGTTTAAACCACAAAGTTTATGTTGTCAACAAGAGAGACGGTAATGAAAACAAAATGTATAGGAAAGTTGGAAGGTGTAATTGAGAGGAGGAAATGTAGTGGTTGAGTTGCTAAAAAGTTGAATTTAAAGATCTTTAGGCTACCCAATATGGAAATCCTATCAATATCAACCAGAATTAAATCGGAAAGTTGAAGAGAAGCAACTATTTTTTTGTTGTGTGTGCAAAATAGGAAAATATTTGAAATGAGTGGCAGTTTGAAGTGAAATAGTTGACTTATATAAGAATGAGTTGAATTAGAAGAGTAGCTGGAGAGATCGATAATGAAATGTAGGAATAACTTTGAGATAAACCAGAAATGGCCAAAAGTTTAAGGATATGTCAAGCGACACTACAAAGACTCCCTATACTCTCAAAGGTAAGAGGTTTATAGATCAGTGAGATAGGAAAGTATGTAGTCAGTTTACCTTAAGCGTCGATAGCAATATTTATGGTCGTAGAGAAGGGAATGAGGTTGAAATGATCCAGAAATTGAGGGCTAAATATGGTTCATAGATCTTAAAGCAATAGGGATATAATTAGAAGGTTAAGAACGGATATAGATCCTAGTAAGAGGTCGAGCATTTGTGCTTCTAATGATGCGGAAACATTATAGTGTTAAAACATGAGGAGGGCAATAGAACAAGGATTGTTACCAGCTTTGAAATTTACTTCCTCAAAATAGGTGGAGGAATGTCATCCGGTCACTTGCTTTCCATATCTTCCTTGATATTAGGATTGCGTGCTGCCAATCACATGCAATCTTAGATAGAGACATGGGTCATACGAGAGGAAAAGAAATTGTATGGAAATGGGAGACTCGTCGATAATGAATTTGTAGAAAAAGGAGACAGAAGAGATTAACCATTTCAGCTGGAAAAATTAGCTAGAGATTCATCAGAGTGAGAAAGAAAACTGCAGATTTATAGAAGTTGTTTGGGATATTTTTGGCAAAATAGAAAAAGAGAAAATAAATTTTTTGACCAAAGGAGAAACGAGGAGGTCAGCGCACTTTTGCTTATTAAAATCATGGTTAGCTGGTAGAATAATATCCCTGAAATGATTCCAAATTGAATAAAAATTAGCAAGAGTTACTAGTGAACCAGAGTTTCTTTTCCTATTCGCATTTATCTTACCTGAATAGCATAAGAAGAGGTATAACCGAGCGTGGATCTAAGAAAATTAATAATAAATAATAATAATAATAATAATAATAATAATTAATTAATAATAATAATAATAATAATAATAATAATAATAAACAAAAAAAAAAAATAGTAGAAAGAATAAATTTTAATTATTTTTATTATTTTTTTTAAAAATATATCATAATAATAATAATAATAATCTAACCAGGTTTTTGCATCTGTATTTTTCTTTCTTGAAATACTCGAAAAAATCCTCAATTTCCTTAAGTGGCGGAATTTCGCTAGCTGTATAAAAGAAATATTTTGGAAAGAAACATTAAATAATATTCTAAATATCTACTCGAATCAAATACTGAAATTTCTAAAGTGTAAAGCTATAAAAGATGAAAAAGTAGAAAATTTTATAGAAATAAATATGTGTGAAGTGACGTTGGCAGATTAGTATTTAGAAAGTTTTTGGAACTATACCCATAAACCCTTCGTTACACAACTTTCATATTCAGCCAATCATAATCTCACCTCCATTCTTGATCTATTCACCAGTAATTCCATCTACTACTACTACTATAATAATAATAATAATAATAAAATAATAATAATAATAATAAAATAATAATAATAATAATAATAATAATAATAATAATAATAATAATAATAATAATAATAATAATAATAATAATAATAACAATAATAATAACAATAATAATTAGTATTGATAATAACTATCAATAAAAATAATAATACATAATAATATAATAAAATAATAATAATAATAAAAAGAATAAATCGAAAAAACAAAAACTTATACTACTGAATTTTTTTATAGAAATTTAAAAGCAAATATAACAAAAAACTAGAAAATAAAAATATACAAAAATAAAAAAATACACACAACACACACACACCACACACCACGACCACACACACACACACACACACACACACACACACACACACACACCACACACACACACAATATATATAATTAATATAAATAAATAATATATATAATATAGCTATATATTATTCTTATAATATATATTATATATACTATATATAATATATATAATTATAATTATATAATATATAATAATATAGATAGGTCGATCTGAATTGCAATATTACCAAATGTTTCAAAACTCCTGCTCTTTCTTAAGGAATTATCGCATCCTTAAAACAACACCTTGAATGGAGTTTCAAACTTATTTAGTTTTTTTCATATTTATTTGAAACAACGTTTCAACGTTTTTTAGGGCGAAACCATGTTTCATAACTATAAAGGGTATTGTCACCTTACATACCTATCTGAAACTATAGAATAACGTCGTGGTTAAAACGGCCCTGCAAAGTTCCACACATGCTCTTTCATGGAGGAAATTCTGTCAATATTGTATAGTTGCGGGAGGTACGAAAACCCTGCTGGTGAAAGGCGTAACCGTCCTTATGATCCTTTTATGGGTTGTTCCGTTCACTTATATGGCGTGAATGACACAAACATGAGAAAAGCGTTCCCTTCTTCAGGTTCTTTTATGGCTTTTTAGGAAGGGGGGACCCCTCTTTAAGGATGATAATAACCATTTTAATATCTTTCAAGTAACCATCTATTTACAATTCAATTTGAGATAATATTTTTTGGGTGTTTCTTAACCTCTAATAATGAGGCCATTTTTAAAATTTATTCAACTGGTTTAAATTTGTTGAATTCGTTTTTGATCCTCTGATCATTGTTGCATATTAGCAACATTCGTCAACTGACTTGTAATTTTCTCTCAAACTTACAGTACATTGTAACTCTTTTATAATATGAGGGCATGATTCTATGATGTCATTACTTAGGTCTAACCTTTTAAAGCCTAACATTTTCAAGAGGCCACCACGCGATCCGGAACCTTCGGAGCTGGATTCTGACTTACCTTGTATGACCTAATGACCTAAAATTTCCTCACGCTATGCCCATATGATGAATAAACACGTTGCCTAGTCATTATCTCGGATTTTGAATGCGATCCCTGTCATCAACATATGTTAAAGTCACCATCTTAAGTTTTTGCTATGTGACCTACCAAAAACCCCGTTGTTCAGGCTGTCGTCTTAAATTTTCCTTTAGGTGACGTCATCATAACAACATCAATGACATAGTTTGAACCAATAAATTACAAATTTCATCCCTGTTTAAGCAGCATCTTTTCTTAGCAATTTCTAACCATTTCGTTCACTGTAATACGAAAGACATTAAAAAACATTCTTTATACTGTTTATATTTTCATAATAAATACTCAATTTTTGTTCTTCAGCTCAATGGTAGTCAACAATATATCATGATGTCATTATCATGATTTGCTTTCATCATCATCTTCATGGAAAAAATAAACAGGTTAAGAACTTATATTCTTTGGACGATGATTCGAACCTGGGGCTATTTGGGATTCCGGTATATGAACCTTCCTTTGTCACCAAATTGGATTCTACCCCATGTTTCGTCATACCGGATAGCTCCAGGTTCCATTATACCGGGTATAATAATAATAATAATAAATTATATTATTTATATTATTATTTTATTATTATAATTGATATTAATTATTTATACCTAATAATGAAATTCGCACGTAATAAAACTATATAATGTGTTAGTAATGGAATTGTTACCAAATCCAGGTTCCATATACCGTAATAACACATACTGAAAGCCCCAGGTTCGAATCATCGTCCAAAGAATATAAGTTTGTATCCTGGTTTTTGATGAAGATGGTTGAAAATCTTTAAGTACAGAATTTCTAAAATGAAGCCTACCATTGAGCTGAAGAACAAAAATTGAGTATTTATTATGAAAATATAAACAGTATAAAGAATGTTTTTTAATGTCTTTCGTATTACAGTGAACGAAATGGTTAGAAATTGCTAAGAAAAGATGCTGCTTAAACAGGGATGAAATTTGTAATTTATTGGTTCAAACTATGTCATTGATGTTGTTATGATGACGTCACCTAAAGGAAAATTTAAGACGACAGCCTGAACAACGGGGTTTTTGGTAGGTCACATAGCAAAAACTTAAGATGGTGACTTTAACATATGTTGATGACAGGGATCGCATTCAAAATCCGAGATAATGACTAGGCAACGTGTTTATTCATCATATGGGCATAGCGTGAGGAAATTTTAGGTCATTAGGTCATACAAGGTAAGTCAGAATCCAGCTCCGAAGGTTCCGGATCGCGTGGTGGCCTCTTGAAAATGTTAGGCTTTAAAAGGTTAGACCTAAGTAATGACATCATAGAATCATGCCCTCATATTATAAAAGAGTTACAATGTACTGTAAGTTTGAGAGAAAATTACAAGTCAGTTGACGAATGTTGCTAATATGCAACAATGATCAGAGGATCAAAAACGAATTCAACAAATTTAAACCAGTTGAATAAATTTTAAAAATGGCCTCATTATTAGAGGTTAAGAAACACCCAAAAAATATTATCTCAAATTGAATTGTAAATAGATGGTTACTTGAAAGATATTAAAATGGTTATTATCATCCTTAAAGAGGGGTCCCCCCTTCCTAAAAAGCCATAAAAGAACCTGAAGAAGGGAACGCTTTTCTCATGTTTGTGTCATTCACGCCATATAAGTGAACGGAACAACCCATAAAAGGATCATAAGGACGGTTACGCCTTTCACCAGCAGGGTTTTCGTACCTCCCGCAACTATACAATATTGACAGAATTTCCTCCATGAAAGAGCATGTGTGGAACTTTGCAGGGCCGTTTTAACCACGACGTTATTCTATAGTTTCAGATAGGTATGTAAGGTGACAATACCCTTTATAGTTATGAAACATGGTTTCGCCCTAAAAAACGTTGAAACGTTGTTCTGTAATGTTTCAAAATAACATCATGAAAAAAACTAAAGTAGTTGAAACTCCATTCAAAGGGATGTTGTTAAGGAATTGCATTAATTACCCTTAAGAAAGAGCAGGAGTTTGCAACATTTGTAATATTGCAATTACCCAGATCGAAACCTACTATATATAATATATATTAAAATATATAATAATAAGATACCTATATATATATATATATATATATATATATATATATATATATATATATAATATATATAAGTAAATACTAAAAGGAGTGTGTGTGTTGGGTGTTGTGTTTTGATTCTTTTTTGTGGTGTGCGGTTTGTGTGTGGTGTGTTATTTTTAAAGAATGTATTATTTTCATTGGTCTAGTTTTTATACTTTCTTCTAAATTTCAAATATTAAAAAAAATTCAGTTGAAGAAATTGATTTTTTCGCTTCTATTCATTTTTATATTATTATTATTATATTATATATTATATTATTATTTATTATTGTATTAGTATGTATTATTATTATATATTATATTATATTATCATATTATTATTATTATTAATTATTATATTAATTATTATATTTATTATATTATTTTATTAATATATATTATATTATTATTATTTTAATATAATCATTTTATTTAATAATTATATATTTAATTATTATATAAATATTTGCTCTTTTAAATTAAGTTCTAAAAATGTTTATAATTAATTGTATTTTAAATAATCATTGAAAAAATCTATCGGAATTTCCTTTTAAACATTTAAATTATCTGATGTAACAAAAACACCTGTCTATACTAATCTGCCAGCGTAACATCACAATTAATTATTTCTATAAAATTTATCTACTTTCATCTTTTATATGCTTTACACTTTAAAATTCATATTTGATTCGATTAATATTATAGAATATTATTTAATTCTTTCCAAATTATTTCTTATACAGCTAGCGAAATTCGCCACTTAGAAATGAGATTTTTCAGATTTCCAAGAAAGAAGAACTATAAAATCAGACACATTTGGTTAAGATTTTTTTCTGTTATTCTTAATTTTATTATTATTATTATTATTATTATTATTATTATAATTATTATTATGTACTATATTATTATTATATATTATTATATATATATTATATTATTATTATATATTTATTGTAAATTACTATGATTATTTTCTTAGATCCACGCTCGGTTATACCTCTTCTTATGCTATTCAGGTAAGATAAATGCGAATAGGAAAAGAAACTCTGGTTCACTAGTAACTCTTGCTAATTTTTATTCAATTTGGAATCATTTCAGGGATATTATTCTACCAGCTAACCATGATTTTAATAAGCAAAAGTGCGCTGACCTCCTCGTTTCTCCTTTGGTCAAAAAATTTATTTTCTCTTTTTCTATTTTGCCAAAAATATCCCAAACAACTTCTATAAATCTGCAGTTTTCCGTGTATGGATGTAATGTTGAGATTATGTCTCTCCTAAACATGATTGTTACGACAATTGAAGAAGCTACATCCCCAGATAATTCATCCATTCCATACAATTTCTTTGGATGATTCTCACGTGACGAGCGATGATGCGAGTGATTTTAGATGGTTGTTTTTTATCACGTTAATGTACATCCTTCTCGATACTCGATAAGGATTTCAAAGCTGGTAACAATCCTTGTTCTATTGCCCTCCTCATGTTTTAACACTATAATGTTTCCGCATCATTAGAAGCACAAATGCTCGACCTCTTACTAGGATCTATATCCGTTCTTAACCTTCTAATTATATCCCTATTGCTTTAAGATCTATGAACCATATTTAGCCCTCAATTTCTGGATCATTTCAACCTCATTCCCTTCTCTACGACCATAAATATTGCTATCGACGCTTAAGGTAAACTGACTACATACTTTCCTATCTCACTGATCTATAAACCTCTTACCTTTGAGAGTATAGGGAGTCTTTGTAGTGTCGCTTGACATATCCTTAAACTTTTGGCCATTTCTGGTTTATCTCAAAGTTATTCCTACATTTCATTATCGATCTCTCCAGCTACTCTTCTAATTCAACTCATTCTTATATAAGTCAACTATTTCACTTCAAACTGCCACTCATTTCAAATATTTTCCTATTTTGCACACACAACAAAAAAATAGTTGCTTCTCTTCAACTTTCCGATTTAATTCTGGTTGATATTGATAGGATTTCCATATTGGGTAGCCTAAAGATCTTTAAATTCAACTTTTTAGCAACTCAACCACTACATTTCCTCCTCTCAATTACACCTTCCAACTTTCCTATACATTTTGTTTTCATTACCGTCTCTCTTGTTGACAACATAAACTTTGTGGTTTAAACATTTTAAAAGAATTTGTATTGGAAGTCTGGCGTCACTATGGCTGGAAAGGTGACTTCAAAGAATCGTGATGTTTCGCTTAAGGAAAACTAGTGTCATACTTTCTTATCTCACTGATAAATAGTCCTCTGACCTTAATGATTATGGAGAGTTTTGCAATGGCGCTTGTCATATATTCAAAGGCTTTTGAGCTAATATAGCATATATAACTGCTTTCAAAGTTTCTTTCCTTTGTACGTATATAAGGTTGGAAGCAAAGGATGGAGCAGATTTGAAATGAGTTTAGGAGTGTTTCAAAGATTCTAGACAGAATACAGGTAAGAGTTATAGTACTATAGTTAGAAGGATCAGAGCGGTGTCCTTCTTCGGAATCAGCTGAACATTTGCGCGCTTCAAGTATTTAGAAAAAGTATTAGTATATACTATGGCATGTAGAGTAGAGTTGAAGGGTGAAAGACGCAACTCAGAATAACACTCTCTCAAAACATTGGGGGGAATGCCATCAGGGCTACAAACCTTCCTGATGCTCATAGATCTGAGGATTTCGTGCACCTGATCATGTGTAATCACAGGTAGGGGCATGAGAAACCTGAAAGTAAAAGGAATTAGAGAAGGGATGTCAGAATCGTTCAGGATGGAATTTGATGAAAGAAAGAGGCCAAAGAAATTTAGCCTGTCAGAAGGAATGTCAAATACAGACCAATTAGAGGCAGTAATAGGAAAAAATGCAGATTAACGGAAGTTATTTGAAATGATATTGGCAAGAGGCCAGAAACTTTTATCAGCAGAAGGACCAAGGAAATCATTTTAAATTCATTTAGTAAAAGCACGATTAGCCCGTCTTACCATATTCCTGCAACGATTTTGAGCTAAAAGAAAATTAGCAAAAGGGATAGGAAAACGGGAGATTTTCTATAATCGATAAACGTAATCTCTATTCCTGATGGCACGAGAACAGATTCTATCAAATCAAGAATTTTGTGGAGAAAAAGATTTAGTTGAAGATGGAAAGAACCTGCTCATGCTTTCGGCAATTACAGCTATTAACTTTTCAGCATACGCCGAAACACCCTCCGAGGCTGAGCAGAATATACTACAAGGGTAGTTGGTAAAGAAGTGGCACAATGCACCCCAAATGGTATGATTAAAGTTCCCGAAAATATGTTTAGGGCACAGTGGATATTATGGAGAAAAAGCATCATAACTAAGAGCTACAAGTTTTTAGTCACAGTTATCGATAGGAATGAAAATAATGCATTTATATAGAGATGGAGTAGTGGTGAAGCTTTAGTCAAGAGTGATCAAGAATTGGTTAAGGAGTTCTGTGATATATGTAGGTTCCTTAATGACTTATTCCAGATCGTTGAGAAAAGTGAATGATTTGACTTTCTTCCCACATTCATCAGTATGAGAGAAGCCCATCCACTCTGTGTGATATACATTAAAGTCTCTAAAATATAGAAACTCAGTACTTGGATGAGAAGAAGTAAAAGTCTCGTTAGAAGTATTAAGATATATCATATATAATTATATATATAAATTATATATATATATATAAATATTATATATATATATAACTATATATATATAATAATATATATATATATATCTTATAGAAATATAATATATATATATACAAAAAACAACGTTACGAAAACAAGAGTTCTTACCATAATTGCACTATGAAATATAATAAGCAAGGCAAGAACAGCACTATGTATCTGAACAAATTGCTTGAAATCTGGATTGATAATAATATGTTGACAATTTAGCTTAAGCCATGATCAAATTTTCGAAAATAGTGGTAAAATTTCCACTCAGCATAACAATGACATATTATTCCTCTTGAACAATTAACAAAAATAAACTAAAGTAAATACTCGAACTTCGGGAGACCATATTAAAATAAAATACTTAACCATCCAGTACATACCGAATAGCTTCTTGTTTGCAGTCACAATTTCGAAAAATTTATATCTTGTTGCAAACATGGCAATTTATCGTGTCTACTGCTAGAAAGTAGCTTTTCAACATATACTCTTAAAAAACCTACTTGAAAATACATTGAAGATTGCCCCTCTACAGACATCGAAACATTGACGGGCAGATAAAAACATGTTATCTCGGACTTTGCTCATTCTCATTCCGGGTGATTAAAGATAACATCAGAAGTGATTAAAATTATAATAAATTATCTATTTTTTCTTAGAAATTTATATCTTGTTCCTTCCATTTTTATATTATATATATATATATATATATATAATAATATATATATATTTATATATATTAATATATATATAATATACTATATATAATATAATATAATAATATATAGTATTATAATATATATATGAAAAACTCTGTGTGTGTGTGTGTGCGAAAAAAAAATCCTTTATACGCTACTGTATATATATAATAATACATATATATATAGTATTAATATAATTAATTAATATATATAATATATATAATATATATATATAAAAAATCTATATAATATATATATATATATATATAATTGAAATACTTTAACGCGACAACCCTACGAAAAAATATGAGTTGCCAGATATGCTCTTATTCTTATCTGCTTAAAAACATAAAGTCGGCTATTTCAAGAATTTTTATTTAATTATTATATATTTAATTAATTTTTAAATAAATACTTATTTTAATTAATACTAATTAATTAAATATTAAAAAAATTTTAATAATTTATAGTATGAAACTATTTACTGAAATAAATGCTACTCAAATCTACATTATATAGCCTATTTCGAAATTTATATTAGAGTCTTTGCTTTGTGTTCTTCTAGTGATTAATGACAAAAATTAATTGGTTGAAGCCCATTAATGTTTATCTTTAGTTCTTAGTTTTTATTAAAAATTTGATTGAATTGATTACGACTTGTTTATATTAATTATTTTCTCCAACTAGAAACCTATGTTGCTATTTTATTTAATTAATTTATATTCTAATATATTAAAATATCTTGAAAGTACATATTAAAAAGAAACAAAAGCCGTATAAGTCAATTATCCGAATTTACAAACCTATCCTAACCTTGACTTAGGGGTGTAATTCAACGTAACATACGTTATTTTATTTGATTTATTTAACCTGTGATAATATATATATATATATATATATTAAATATATATATAATAAATAATAAAATAATAATATATAATAAAATATATTAATAATATATATAATATTATTTATAAACAATAAAAGATTTAAAGTTTAGATTATAGTAACAAAATCCCACGCCTATTGATTTGTAGCCAAAACAAACAAAATAAGTAGCAAAAATGGCAACCCGCAATTTTTCCTAAGAGGTGGGTAAGAAAATTAACCTTTACCTATATATATAATATATAAAATATATAAAATATAATATATATAAATATATATATAATTATATAATATATATGTATATATATAATATATATAATATAATATATATATATATATATATACATAATATATAAATTTGTAACGGGACAAAACTGACCTTCCAACAAGAAAACACAAGTCAACCGCAACTATAGACCTAAGGAACATTTAAAACACCAATAAATAGAATATTCAAAAAACTCGTACTGCTTTCACATGATTCTGCACACCTTACCCAACGCGACAAGAAGAACATATTAGATTAAATATATTAAACGTAAAGCAGAGATACCCATATTATGATAATAATATGAATACATAATTACTAATATCATATATACTATAATATTATACATAATAATATATAATAACTATAATGTCATATTAATATAACTTAAAATAATCTTCATATACTATAAATAATAGATAATAGCATACCATTATAATCATGGACAATTTTTCCGATGCAATATGATAGATATTAAACTCTTATATTAAATTTTAAACATATATATATATAATAATCAATAAAAATCATAGGCAAATTAATATTTTGAAGTAATTCAAAAAAAAATATTACAAATCATTGGTGTATTACTTTATGACGCTGATAATTCTTATAAGAATTAATTTCTATACCCAATGCATCTCTCACCTCCTACCCAGGATGCCACCTTCTGACGTTCATTTCTCAAGTTCTTGACGGATCCATCACTTCTCTACTACGTTTTTTGTTCAATAAATAAATTCTCTGGTATCTAAATAAATACTATATATCTACTATATATATAAAATATAAATACATATAATATAAATAATATACCTGTCTATTATCATATTAATACAATTCCTCTATATATACTATTACTATTACTTTCGTAAGGTTATTACCACGGCAAACCCATAGGGGCGCTCGACCGCCGACGGAAGCATGAATGGCGACGACTTACCATCACCCCGTCAGGGAGGCAGGGAACCCCCGCGTGATCACCCAACCAATACCCAAAACAAGAGCAGGGGTTCCCGTGAAACCCGACCCCTCCCCGGACACGAGAAATAGTCTACCCTTCCGTTCCCCGGAAGCCGGAAGACCCCGACTTCCTCCATCTTTGCGCGTTTACTCTTGTATTCAACATTAGCTTAAAAAAAAAAATAAAAATAATAAAACTCAAACAACAAGTCCCGTAAAACGACACAGAGAGCCCTTACCATATATTCCTTCCATCATCAAATCCCTCATAATAGAAAGTCCATATGCTAGTCCATAAGATACCCGTACCATTTTTTTTGCCGCTAACATTACCGTCAAAAGGAATAACTAGACTTCTCATAATAGTATTTATATATATATTATATCTATATTAATATATATACTATATATATATTATATATATATATATATAATTATATAGTTATATATATATATAATATATATATATAAATATATATATATAGTCACTTTCCCTTAAAGGATTATCATAAAATACAAATTCGAAATACTCGCTGAACTCTTAATCGTCTAGCCATGCACTGTGACGTGTTAACCTAAACTCCAATAGAAGAGAAAAAGTTGCCAGTAATTTATTCATCATATCATGTTAAATTTTGTTAAGTTGTTATAATTTATTATTTATTTATTTAGGCTCGAGCTTGGACGTGGGACAAGGTCTCGGATCGAAGTCCCCCCCGTTTCTCCCCGCTTAATTATCAGATATCAAATACTGTATCGCTTCCTTTTAGAACATCTTGGCTATTATAATCGCTTTGAGTATCCTTTTATTATTTAAAATAAAATATAAAAGAAAAACAATACTTTTATGCATTACACATCGCTCTATATTGCTTGAAATAATCGAAAAAAAATCGAATTACATCGCTCGGTCTATCTGTATATTGAGTATTCGAATTAACATCACTTTAAAAGCGAAAGTTCCTAATATATATAAATAATATATAAATCATTATTTAAAGAATTATATTTATTAATACAACTATAATATTAATAATAACTAATTATTGATGATAATATTATCATATAATCTATAATATATTATAATATATCAACATATCGAGTTTATATTATTATTTCTTCTATTATTTATATTATAATTAATATAATATATAGCAAATAATCATACATTCCATATAAGTCTTAATTCCCTAACTAAGATCCCTAACTAAGATCAAAAGCAATAATAAAAATGTTATTAATCTATACAAAATATTAAAAGTGGCAGACCTCTTGATCATGAGCCCCAATTATCACAAACGGGGTCACGGGGGGGAACTTTATGTTTTTATGTTTACGACGAGCTAAATGTCTTTAAATTATTCTCACTTATGAACAACTTATATCCATTATTTTTTAATTAGTCGCACCAATACAATCAAGGAGCCACACTTTTTCCACTAAATAGCTATTTCTCGACACAATGCTTAAGTCGGAAATATAAAACTCAAATTTCGATATTAAAATCCAATTCATTATCACGGTAAAAAAGTTACAAGAAATCCTTTTAAAATAAGTTTTGGTCTGACATATTTGATTCACAGAAAAAAGTTATGTTCGAAACACAATAAATGTTTATGTAGTATAATTTAAAATATTTGATTTATTTAAATGAGGATCTTAACACTTATTATATAGAGGTTTTTAAGTCAATTATATTTGTAATATTATAATTTATTTGGTTATTTTAATAAATATTATATTAAGTAATTAGTTATAATATAGTGAGAGTTTTCGATTATATATTCAGCTGTAGTGAGGAATATATTAGTAATTTAATTATTTAAGAGTATTTTGTCTATACTATCAAATATATTAGTTATATGATGAATTTTTATTATTGTTATAAATGTTATTATTATTATTATATATATATATAAAACATTTTATTATATATTACCCAGAAAGAAGATCAGGGAATTTATGCAAAAATATGATTATAGATCAAAGTTATGCATCCCTCGACGATATCTTACTTGAGAGTGGTTTCCAAAAATTCATTTCACTTTTTTAAGCGAAATAATTTAAGACAATTGTTCTTCCAGATGTGACTAATCATACCCTATTATTGTTTACTGATAAATAGTACTATACATTTTTTTAACGAGGTAATGTATAAAATTCAACCTTTAGGAATCGCACTCTGATATCCGACGAGATATGACTCCAGAACCCTAATATGAAGAAAAAAGGAAATCAAAGTGCTGTTGATAATTAGGTTTTAACGTTTATATTGGACGAATGGAATAGTGGTTATGTACTTTACTGTTGCTAAGGGCGGATATAAGATTGTTAATTAGTTAGTTAGTAGAGTTTTAGTTCGTACGAGTTATAATGGGTAGTGTTTGGGTATTTGTCGTATAATATATAGTAACATTATATAATTCTTAGTTCAGAGTTATTGTTATATTGGGGGTATATTTTTTTTAATTTAAATATGTAAAAACGTTTGTTACGTTAGACTTATACTCGATGAAAGTAGTATATTTTATAAAGATACTCTATATTTTTGTGTAGTATATATGTATGAGAATAAAACTTTGCTAATATTATACATAATAATATTGTAAGTTTGGTCTGATATGATAATTAAATTAGAACAAGGTTATGATAAAATTCTTTGTTAAAATATTACTGTGTCAATGTAAAATTAACGTTATTAATTAATAGCTAGATATATGTTTGAGGAAAAGAGCTAATAATAAATATGATAAAAAGATATATATATATTTAATGAATAGGATTACTTAGTTATTTTGTATGCCTAAGTGTTAGTTACTTATGTACAGGATGATTAAAGATGTGGAACCTTTGTTAATTGCATAACAGTAATTATTCATTGTATTAAAGTTTGAAGTGTAAATAAGATTCTGTACTGATTATTAGAATACATTATTTTCTTATGTCCATATTGTGACTAAGTTAGCTTTGATATAATTAATAGTGAAAAGCCTTGTTATTTGGTTAGCATTAATATACGATTGGTTAAGTATATAAAGAACTCGTATTTGTGCTAGATTAGGCTGTTTCTGTTATTCCGCTTAACGATGTAGTCATATTTTATATATATTTAATTAGTAAGAAACTTTATGTTAAGAATTTTAATTGCATGGCGACTGCTACATTGCTTATATTCCTGTCAGACAATTAAAAATGTTAATATAAAGTTAGGTAAATACAAACATTTATCTACGGGGGCTCTACTCCGCCCCGTGAGTGGTAGGGAAATTTAGCTCATTTTCATGAAAATAGAAGGGGAAGGAGTGTACTAAAAAGAATAGAGATGTTATTTGATATGATAATGGAGTTATGAGCATAAAATATTTTTGTATTAAAAATATTTAATATGATTAATGTAATAAAAAACTTTGTTACTAGTTATTGACATATAATGTATGGAGTCTATGTATGATAATCGGTATCCAGGGTTATTGATACATTTTTTGATAAATTGTGTAGTGTCAATGTATGATAAACGTTAAATAATGAATATAAATATATGTTTAAGAGTAAAATTTACTGACAAAGTATAAATGAACAGGACTACGTTTTATATGTAAAGTTAGTTACTATTATGGTAAGTGATAATGATGATGAACTTGTCGATTATAATGAGTTAACGTTTTAAGTATAGGCGGCAAGATGGTGTTAGCATTGGATGTCGTTGATGACATTATATTTTCCTAAGATTCATAGATGATGCATATTTAGCTTGTTAATTAATGTGATAACAATACATTGTTAGATTGAGAGCATGAATTTTCAGACTAGATTTAGTAAATAAAGAACTCAGTGGAACTATGATGATTAATAGTTAACAGAGATTTATCCGGAGATGTAAAGTTGGATAATGTTAGGTTATTTACCATTGATAGGTTGGGATCTTTGACATGTTACGCTATGTTAAGTTTTAATATGTATGTGGAAACTTTATTACGTTAGCATACTATTTTAGCGTAGAGATTAGAAATTCTAGAAACATAAATTGACGGTATAGCACACCCTAAGCTTAGTACGACGCAAATATTATTAGGAGTTAAAGAAGTGGTTAGCTGCAGTTTAGCCCAGAAAGGAGCGCAGTGTAAGGAAGAAGTACGAAGGTCCAAGTGTCAACTTCCGAACCCATTGTAAATATTAGTGTATATTTTATATGTTAGATTTATGTTATATAGGCTGTTGTTTTTTGAAAAGGTTAAGATTATGGTTATAGATTATAATTGCATAACCAGTTAGTTGCTTTACTGGTGTTAGAAGTGAGATGAACTTTGTTAGTATAGATTAACAGATTTATTCGTTATTTAAGGTGTGAAGCGTTTGTATCTTATCGATGTACATTATTTTCTTAGTCATGTAATGATATTTAGCATTATTAGATGATTGGAAACTTTGTATACGATTAGAGGACTAAACTTATTCGTACTGCTCATGTATGATAATTATAACCATAATGTTAGTAGAAATAATTTTACGATTTAAATGATATTACTATGTTGATATGTTAAGTATGTAAGAATTTAAAACGTTTAAATATGTTAGATAGTTATGCTTTGAGAAAAAGTAAATTGAATTAGTTACGTTTGCATACCATGTTAGTTGCTTTATATAGCTAATGTTCAAGCTGACTGGAACGCACTCTCGAATTGAACTGCGACAGGGAATGCTGATTGCCTGGCTGCTCAAGCACTCTATGTCATAGGATTTATTCACTGCTTTGACAACATTCTTGTTACCTCCGTTTAGCTGTAATACCTCCCCATTCAACGTTTAGGGATAACGCTCAAATGACTCCATAAGTTAGAGAGTGCGTATATTACAGGATGCATTACCCAGGTATATGGATATCCACATAATTACACACAGATCATATACTAGCCGAGTCAACAAAATTTTGTAAAGAAGTATTGAACATGCTCCTCCTAATGTTAAAACAGCTGATATACATAATAGTATAGAAAAAGTTGTAAAATTTAAGAGTGTTACTTGCCTCTCGAAGAATAAAGACATAGCTTAGTAACTCCAACAATATTAGTGTTTTTATACCCTGCGTTAAACCTTGATTAGCACAAGAGATTACATCAGTTATGCCATAATATTACACAGCGTTTTAAGATTGAGATCAATAAAAGCATCCTGTCTTTGTAGAGAATTAAAAAATTACATAGCTCCAGAAAGATGCTAGAGTAGACGACTATATATATGTAATGATATATGCCGCGAAAGAACAGTATGCCTTGCTCAGCAGCGGCCATATTGATATGAGGTGCTCTAGGCTATATTAAAGAGAACATAATTTTAATGTATTAGTATTAGTATCAATAATAAAATACGGTACGTACATGAGCTATAGATAAACATTTGAGAAAAACAAAGTAGCCATCAATAGATCAAAGACCATAAACCCCCCTATGAAGCAGAAATTAACAAGAGGGTGGTTGCCCGAAAAAAAAGAACCTGAGGTCGATGTAGCACATTTGGTGGTTTGAATAATTTCAGTGAGATTTATTACTGATTTATAGGGTATGTAAAACTTCAAATTGTCAAATTAAAGAATGATTAGTAAACATTAAATTCCAGAGGATAACGATCACAAGATAAGTCAGGAGGAGTTGGATATAGTGGTTTATATGATTTAGTGATTTACTGCTTGTAGGGTATGTAAAACAGTTAGACAATTTGATTAGGATATAAAAATATAGTCTGACCTTAATCAATAGAGTATCAATAAAGAAATCGCAGAGATGTCAAGGAGGAAGGATTGTATAGTGTTGTGATTTAGATGAGATTGATTGACTAGAAGTTAGAAAATGTAAATGGTTACAATTTTATCTACAAATTTGACCTAAAAACAATAGATCAATAGGAACACAGGATGGTACTGAAAGTGAAGAGAGGTTATGTAGATAATAATGATTTTTGTAATACTTTTCATTAAAATATAGTTTAATATTTAAGTTAATACGTGAGGTAATTTGTAATAAGTTTATTAAAAAACAAACTAAATGCTTTTAAGGAAATTTTATATTATTTTACTATTTATTTGTTTAATTTTTTATAATTTTGAAGAGAACTAAAACTATTATTTTCGAAATCTACAAGAACCCGAGAAATAAACTAATATATAATGAGCCAAACGCGAAATCCAATCGAGATCGACATTTATATATAATGCTCGTATAGAGAACACACAAACAATAGCGACCCAAGTGACTCACCAGCTACCTACGATGCCGGATAGCCAACTTGCATATCAAAACCGATTTTCCGGGACTCATGTATGAGAGAACCCAGAAGGTTGGGGTTATATAACCAAGATGCTTTACTTCAGAAACTCAACTCTCTGATAATCCTACAGATCGGACCAATTATAGATTTCAACCTATACTGATGAACAGATTATTAATTTTTTATAATAAGCAGTGATAGTTAGGATGGGAGATTCCCCCACTATGGGATGGAAGAATTGTGTCCACTCTATGTATAGTATATAAACTTATCGTCATCGACAGAATGAGTTATACAGTTAGATTAATCCCTCCAAGATAACGATGATAATTATGAGTAAGAGTATAATTAATTAGGTAATAAGAATAGTTAGATAGATGATTAATAATAGAGGATTGAGTTGAGGAAATAGATATATGGAGAAAGTGAGTATGTGAGTATAGCGATACCAAGTATTAAGGACATGAAATTATTGATGTTAGATTAGTATGATTAGAAG